>PVIA01007225.1:0-86222 GCA_004024845.1 Tonatia bakeri
GTTGATTCGGCTGATCTGGCTGGCTAGGCGGGTGTCCCCTTCCTCCCTCACCGATCCATGTGCGTCCCTCCCGAAGCTGCGCGCTCGGTCGAAGAGGACGACCTTCCCAACTAGAGGAGAGGACCGGTCTTCGGTCAAGGGTATACGAGTAGCTGCGCTCCCCTGCTAGAACCTCCAAACAAGCTCTCAAGGTCCATTTGTAGGAGAACGTAGGGTAGTCAAGCTTCCAAGACTCCAGACACATCCAAATGAGGCGCTGCACGTGGCAGTCTGCCTTTCTTTTCACAAAAATTTATGATTACTATAGTTTTTGGATTACTTTTCACCCAAGACGAGAGAGCTCTTGAGGGGGCATCAATTGCAGATTGAGGGAGGATAGAGACACACAGAGACCTATTCAATGTCTGAATTAAAGCCCCTCCAATATGCACACGTTTGCTTTTCCACCTCTTTGTCTATTTTTCATAACTTACTGTCATCTAATATACTAAAATTTTTATTTTGCAGTCTGTGGGAAAATGTAAATTCCATGAGTTTAGGAATTTTCACTTTTTTAACAACATGCTTTTGTATATCCTAGAATACTGCTTAACACAGAGTAGATATTCAGAGAATATTTACTGAAATAATGAATGCATGCTGCCTTGGTTTCTAGCTCCATAAAGCCTGGCGGAGGTGGACAAGACAAGATTTTGGGGAAATGATGAGTACATTTGTCTTTCATTCCCAGGAGCCATTAGATCCGCAGTATCTTCTGGACAGTTGTATAAGCCAGTGATGATTGGGAAGGGAGGATGGAAATGGAATAAACTGTTAGGCGAAGGATGAGCTCATCCAGAGAAAGTATGTAAAGTAAGAAATTAAGCAAATCAAGAATAGCTAGGTAGCCCAGAGGCAGAAAAGTCACTTTCAAGTACAAATATGTTTACTTTCATCTTTCTAATTATGACTTAACACAGATTACTCAGTCTAACATGGGTAGGAAGTCATATTTTCCAGCCTGCTGAAAGTTATTATTCTTTGTTTTACCAACCCATTTTTCTACAAGGATTCACTTTAATTGAACTAACACAAGCATTATTATTCAATTTTGTTGGTAAGCCATTTATCTCTATTTCCTTATTTCTAATTGGTTGAACCATATCACACTTTACTATTTTTTTCTGGCAAGTTCATATGTGCAGCCTAATAAAATAGGGATCACATCATCCTAACAATCTTGTTTACCTGAAACAAAAAGAAACTAAGGCAGTATCCTTAAGACTCTATTAATTACACAGCCTTGTGGAGAAATAAAAAGGCCCATTATAATAATTATTCCATCCTATGGCAGGAACCCTTAGGTCATTTTATTCTTTGGAAGCCCCTGAAATCATTTTATTCTTGGGGACTGAGTCACTCTCAGTCCTGCTCTATAGCAGTGTCTCCATACCTACCTGATATATTTTCAGAGGCACTGGGAAGTCCTCTCTGCCTTTGAACCTTCACCCACCCGCCCACTCACTAGATCATAAAATTAACAAAAATCAAGAGTTTTCAGAGAAAACTGTTTCAGAGAAGCTTAAATGGTTTTCCTCTAGGAAGAGGGGAAAAACGGGATTCAATTCAGCCTTAGCTATAAATGACTAGAATCAGACCAAATTCCAACAGCAGGTTTTTACAGAAGGAAGGATAGTTTCAATCTTCTGGGTTTCTTAAGGGGCAAGGGCAGGTTAGACCGATGGTGGCGTTACCATCAGGTCAGCGGTGCTCTGATCGTAAAGGGGCACATGATGGGATTCACCAGTATAAGTTTGATTGGTAAACCACGTTCCACCAAACTCTGCCAAGGAGTCGAAGAATGTTTTGGAAATGAATTTCCAGTGAATCTTGGTGTATCATGAAGTTATGAGTTTCTTTTGAAGGCTTATATTGAACACATGAGTGCACTGTGAAAGCGAACAACATACAAAATAGGTTTTAATCATGATGGAATCAAAAACAAGAAGTTTTGACCTGTGCAGGTTTTTAAAAAATATCCCTAGTCACCTAACTTTCTAAAATCTAAACTTAAAAAAATGCTTTCACATTGCGAGGTAACTCTCCATAACGCTGCTCTAAGGGTATGCTTCCAATGCACAAGTATTAAGGAGAAGATATAAAACACCAAAATTTCAAGTGAGATAATACTATTGTTATCTTTTGATGGAAAAACATGAAAAAAAAACCCAGAACACTCATTTTTTTCTTAAACCATAACTTTATTTTGAGCAGAATTTTAAAATGCAAAATTAACATTTTTAAACACCTTAGGATGAACTATTCAAAAAGCAACATTTTATTCCAGAAGGGGCTTGCATAAGTGGTTTTCTGTCCTCTATCTTTTCATCATTATGGATATTTGCTTTATAAATAAATATATTCTCAGTTACTCCCTTGTAATCAAATCAGTTGACAAAATTTCTACCAGAAGCTATTATTCAGGTCATTTTATATTCACACTAGCACAGTGTCTGTAAGAAACTAATAATACAGATTAAGTGATATTTCCCTCCAGTTTGTCTTCTTAATGGTTTCCATGAGAAGATCCTCACAATAAATTATATAAAATACAGTACTTTGGTTGCAAATTATAAAAATAATTCTAAAAATTAATCACATACATTAAACAAACAAGTTGCTATAGTATGCTTTAAATGATATGTAATTAGTATGTCACACATTTTCTTATAAACATATTGCTTTTGGTCATACACTGAGCTGAATCATAAAGCCTGCTTTCTTGTTCTCTCCTAAATGGCACGAAAACAACGACTTGATGGAAGGGAAATGCTACTTCATGAAAAACATGTCAACCATGAACTCCAACAGTACTGGTATTTGTACTGAGAAAGAGATTCCTGACAAAATCTCGACAATTCTCAACAGAAGAATAGTTTCATTTTACATGTGTTTCCTTGATTGTATCCAGTCTTCAAAAACTCCAGATGACACAGCATTGATTTTTTAGATGCTACTTAATCCTTTAGGCGAGAGATATGTCTTAAAAGTTGTTTTAAAATCAATTTTCTTCCTACTCAAATTCCATCATCCATGAGCTGAGGAGGGCTTATTGTAAAGTGAACGATCACACCATGCTCCTTTTGTGTCCGTGCAGTTGACATGTGTGCCCCTCGGCACACCATCGCTAAACCCGTGGGCATGGAATAGGAGCCACCCCTGTACGTTACCTGGCGCCCTGGAAGGCTTTCTGACTGGAAGTGAGGTATAGTCATGGATAGGTACAGTGACACTCATCACTTAGCTTGGTGTCTTGCAGTACACTTTATAATTCTATAGTAATTAAAAAAATACATGCAACAGGTAGCATTTTTTTTTTTCACTTAACAGTAACAACAACAGCAACAGAAACCAGGTCACTATTCCCTTCTATAGTAAAAAACTTGTATACACAATTATCCTTTACCCATTTTGGGGATGGGGGTAGGGGAAGTACTTTATAGGATTTTGCTAGTTCTCGAGAATTTACATTGTTTTTCCCCCAGTATTCTAGTTTTCTCAACTGCACATCAGCTTCTTGACTTCCGCATGAATAAGCGTGTTTAGTTTCCCAAGGGAAGTTGTTTGCTGATAAACAAAGGAAAGATAAAAGGAAGAAAAGCAAAATATTTTCTGAACTCAGGCCCTACAAAAGTATTAGAAAAATCACTTTATAATATGTAATAACCAGGTAACAAGGGTTTTCAATTAAAAAATATATAATGACTTTAACATGAGCTATAGCGTCAAGAATATGGTATTCACAATCCATTTGCTTCTCTAAGGGGTATTTACAATTTAAACCCAGCTTTCCAGCAAGCTGGGTATGGTTACAGATTAACTTACTTTGTATACATAATACAGAAAGAGAAAATAAATTATTAACCTCAGGAAAGGACTCATTCCTGAAAACACATTTTCTGTTGCTTTAGATAATGAATGGAGAATATAATACAGAAATGAATTCAGGTTCAAGTTGTGCTTACATACATATTTATTTTCAGAAGCTCAGCCGCCAGTTTGTTAACAGAAAAATATTACCTATCAAAGCCACATCCATTATGTGCTTTTCTCCTGGCCCTAGGGATCATAGTGCTTGGTCAAGTACATTTTTGAGCCAGATTTTCCAAAGCGGAAATTACTCCTGACTTTATACTGTGGCTCTTTGGGAGCCACCGTATAATTGGTTCAGGTCAGGCTGCAACATATTATTAATACACTGAAGTGATAATTTACCAACTTATTAGGCTGAACCATAGCCACATGCCAATATTCATTTTAACCTACAATAATGGCAATTTCACAGGGTGCAGCTTCTGTACCCTGGAGCCTGGAACCACAGGAGAGTGCTCGAGCCTGGGAGAGCAAGTCGGTGCACTACTGAGACTGTGTTGCATTCTCTGGCAGTGACCTGCCCTCTTGCCTTTCGAGTAACCATGAGTGGGGGCAAATGCGTCCTACAGAGACGGAGGAGTGCACCTTCTGATTTTTTCTGTCTCCAAACCAGCTTTGTCATTTTCAAAATCGCTGTAAACATTCCTCTCAATGGAACAGCCCACCGCCAACCAATAGAGTTATCACTGTTGAAAGAAACTACGCAAGGGTTAAGAGTTCAAAGTTCAAATGTGGCACACTATGACATTAACATCACGGTGACTGTGACTTCCTAGATAAGTGGAACCTCTGCCACGAGTCTTTTCAGCTCCCCACACTGCCCTGAGATTTTGGCTAGGAGAGAAGGTTATTTGTTGCATGTCCCTAACCAGGCCTGGTGAACTGAGCTGAATGCAAATTTCTATCCGTTATTATAATAAAAAATCTGCTGCTTTGAAACTTAGACTTTTGGTCATGCATCTTGGCAGGGATATCAGTTTCACTGACTATATTATTAACCTTTATGTTGAGAATCTTGTGGCTTGAAAAGTTTTCCTTTTGTGGGTACATATACCATCTGATTTTGAAAGGGGAAGAAATAGAATGTGACAGCATACAGCATGATAAAGCCTGGCTCTACTTGGCTATCTCCAACCACTATAAAGAGTGCTGTAGAAATTTCAAAAAATATTTACTTAGAGTTCTTTCATCTGGGGGACAAACACTGAACAACGCGAATTACATAACGGTAGTTTTAGAACAGCACGGCAGTCTCAAAAAATCAAACCGATCATGTGACACTGAGAAAAGCAGAAGGTCCTCTTTCTGGTGCTGATGTCAGTGCAGGGAAGCCTGAGGTGCCTGATATGCCACATTTAAAATTTAACCACTTCACAAATATCCACACGCATTGAGTAAATAACCCTTTATCATGTAGTCTTAAATTGCACCCCTGTTGCAATACTGCATCAATATTATTACATTTTTTAAAATCTGTATAAAATATTATCTGGAACCCCCAAAAGAAAATCAATTAATCTTTTAAAAATTTGTTACAAAGTTGACTGTATAAAATGCTAAAACATAATCCATATATACAAAATGCTGCTGTTTAAGAAAATAATGGGACCCAGTATTAGAATAAAATAATTTTGTACAAAAAAGGGTATTGCATTTAAATCAATATTTAAAAAAAAGTTTAAAAAGAACATTGAAATGTCTTAGTTCAGAAGAATAACTATAAAGTGTTTGTTTGCTTTTACACCATCTGAAAGTTTCTTGCAGGTAGAACACCAGTTGGCTGAGACACTGTCCCGCTTTCCCCTCCGAAGTGCTCTGTGAATGTCACCGCCGGGACGCGTACTTGGAAGCCCAGTCCGTCCGGCCATGCACTGGCTGTGCGGCCGGAGGCCGTGGGATCAACCCAGGCGTGCTTCTAGGCTGGGTGTGGAAAAAAGGTCGTCCAGGATGCGGTCTCACAGACTTCAGGGAAGAATAACCTGCATAGAAGAGAAAGGTGGGCCTGACTGATAGGGTACCCATGCAAACAAAGTACAGATAAATGCATCTGGTGACAAAAATATGACAAAATGAGAGCTCAGGAGGAGCACTTTGCCTCCTACTCATAGTGTTCCCTCTCTCCATTAAAGACAACCTGCTTCTATAGTTGTCAGGCCAAATACAGCTATCATTCCTGACTCCTCTCCTTTTCTCATATTCCACTTGTAATCTGTCAGCAAATTCCATTGGCTCTTCCTTCCAAATATGCCCGGAATCTGGCTCAACTCAACTCCCACCACCCCAGCTCAGCACAGCATCATCCCGTGTCTGGATGATTAGCCTCCCGCTCCATGTCGCTGCTTCCAACCTAGCTCTTCCCTTTCAGTCTAGTAACAACGAGCACTTGAGTGGGCCTGGAAGATGGAAGTCAGATCACCTCACTCCTTGGCTCAAAACCCTCCAGTAGCTCAGCGTCAGTGACAACATGTGTACAGTGGCTGCAGGGCCTCATACCATCGGGCCTCTCCTCGCCTCTCTGACTTCCTCTCCCTACTCCCTCCTCTTACTCACGCCACTCCTGCATTCTCCCTTTTTGCTGTTCGCTGAATATGCCAGGCCTGTCCTGTCCCGAAGCCCACACACTTCAGAATCCCATGTCTGGAACGGTCTCGCCCATACTGCTCCACTCACTCACTCACCTCCTTCACATTTACTCAGCCCCGCCTTTGCAGTGAGGTCTTCTCTGCCTTATCTAAAACTGCAGTGTGCACCCATCCCTCCAACTCCTGCATCCCCTACTTCCTGCCTGCATTTTCCCCTTAGCACCTACAAGCATCTTAGCTGGCTCACTTATTGTCTATAGATTGTACATTTCAGCTCCACGGGCACCGGGAGTTTTGTCTGTCTCCTTCACTGGTGGATCCTAGACCTCCAGCATGCCCATTCACGCCTACGACTACAAAGCATGTGTTCAATGACTATCTGCTGAATCCCTTTATGACTAACCCAAAATAGAACTTACCGGGGGAAGGGTCTGGAATAGGTGCCAAGTGTACCCTCTGCACAGCAGAACCAACTTCTTTTTTCAGGAAGGAAGAGAGATAGTTTCCAGTCAGCCCACTAGAACTCGTAGAGCTGGAACCAACTGATTTGCAAAAGCAAGAGTTCATTAGTGCAAAGTCACACGCACATGACACCGACAGGGCTGAAGGCCGCAGTGCAGAGTGAAGGATTAGGCTTTATTCTGGGGGGAAGAACTGGTAAAAACATATTCTGAGCAGAGCATTCCAGCACACCACACTGCAGAAAGATGCGGAGGGTGGGGTGGGGGCACTGTAGTCCACACCCAAACGGAGGATGGTTGGTTTGTTTAAGAAAAAGAAAAGCTGGCATTTTCTTTCTTTTGGTATAATCTGTTTAACCTGTTCTGAAATTTGCTTTTTCCACTTCATAAGATAGAAGAGTTATCCTGCCCTGTCGGTATATGCAAATTCTAGAGTATGGCTAAACTAGAATTCATTTAACCATTTTCTCATTGATCAACACACAGGTTATGTTAACTATTTAGCTATTCCAAGTAATTCTGCAGTAAGTACTCTTGTCTGTCATCAGAATAATTAACCATTATCAAACTACATTAAATAGCCCCAACTAGTATAGCTTAGTGGATTGAGCGCTGGGTGTGCAAACCAAAGGGTCAGCAGTGCTATTCCCAGTCAAGGCCCACGCTTGCATTGCAGGCCAGGATGCCACTAGGGGGCGCGCGAGAGGCAACCACACAGTGGCATTTCTCTCTCCTTCCCCTCTCTCTAAAAATAAATAAATAAAATCTTTATAAAAAAAACTCTTTAAAAAAACTGCATTAAATACATTTGCTTATTATGTCAGTTCCATCTTCAGAGTGCTTTAAGGGCCAAACTACATACTACTCATCTGAGTATTCTAGGAAGTTAATAGAATGCCTTACATACAGCAAGAAATCAATATATGAATATATTAGATGGGGGAATGAATATCTATAAGCTTTATTATTAAGGTTTAAAGCTACACACGGAATAATAGGAATGTTGTTACGGTGATTATACAAATGGAAGTTATGGCCATTAAGAAAAGAGATCCTGAGTGGCAGAGTGCTCTGTGGCTTCCTGACAGGGTGTTCTCAGCAGAGCGCGCGGAGGGCCGAGTGGGGACTGTGGGCTGGGATGCACGCCCGAGGAGCTGTGTTGGTCAGCTGGGGCAGATTTTGCATTTTTGGTGAACCGACAGATAAGAAGAAAAGGGAGACGGGAACTTGAACAGGTGAAGTCACAAAAGGGATGAAACATACAGTCAATAAACACAAGAAAAGATGCACAACCTCATGAGTAAATAGGACATGCACGTTTAAGACAAAATAAGTGCCATTTCACATCCATCGCATTAGCACACATTTTACAATCTTGACAGTACCCAGTGGCATCGAGGACACAGCACAACTCCCATACCCTGCTGGAGAGCAATTTGGCAATATCTGTGAAATCGAGATGAGCACACCCTTTAAGCTAACGCATTTACATCATACCCAGAGAAACCTCACACAGGGGCACAGCAAGGTCCACTTTAGCGTACTTTCTAATAGCAGAAATTATAAGCAACTTACATGTTCATCAAGAAGAGAGGGGATAAATAAGTTATGGTCTAGTAAAGTAATAAATGATGGTATTATATGGTTATACATATTGTATGTTATATGATATATATGATATATTCTATACATGTATAATTGCTGCATATGAATACATAATTATTAAAATGAGTGGAGATCCAGAATTACATGCACATAAATTTTAAAACATTCAAAACCATACTATATATTTCAAGTATATGTTTTTTTAAAAGCACAGAAATAACACACACCCCAATCAGGTGGGGGCTGGAGAGAGGGAGAGAGGGGAAGGGAGGGAAGGCCTGCACATTGGGCTTTGGATCTCTTTGCCAAGTGTGGCTTCTTAAGCTGGCAGTGGGTATGTGGGCATTGATATATTATTTTCTTCCTTTTTGTATTCCTTGAAATAAATGAGCACGTAATGGATAAAGGTGGAAAGAAGTCAAGCCCAGATGTTTACCTGGGAAGTGGGAGGGGAGCAGCACAAAGTGGGGCTGCCCGTGTACGGTGTGAGGGAAGGCAGTGTGGGAGACAGGCTGGCTGGGAATGGGGTGAGTCAGCCTGCAGAGCTTACAAAATGCACTTAAGTACCCTTTTAAAACTATCCTTCCAAACTATCTTCCAACTGGAAGTTTGGACGCCCTGGGCTGGGGCTGGGCTATCAGATGCAAAGGACAAGCTGGAGCAGGGCAGACAGAGTTGAGCTTGACTTCTGGAGGTTGCCCGCCACAGCGGGGGGGCTCAGAAGTCAGACTTTGTAAAGTTATTTTTGTTTTTTCCCATGAGCCAAGAAAGACTATGCTTTTCTCTGCAGATACTCTTGAAGGAAGATCCCGTGGAGCTGTTTGATTCTCCAGGGCCTGCTGCCACAACAGAAACAGGTGCACAGTCCTGGAAAAGAGGCCCAGGGTTCTCGTCCCAGAAAAGCCCTCGTGGTTCCACAGCTTGTACCTTCGTCTCTGTACCCACTCTGCCACCTCCTGAGAATCTGCTTCTTGCCATTTTGGGGTTAATAATTAGTACTCACCTGAATTTATTTTGCTGATTACTGACACCGTCCCTGAAGACTTTCCAGATAAACCAGAACTAGACCATGGATTAGATGGAATAAAATCCTTGCCTGGAGTTGGGAGGATGCCATTTCTTATATTTATTCCTAATAGGAAAGAAATGTTTTACAAATTCAAAATATGCATTTAACCTTGCACTAGACTTCAGAGATGAAATTAATGCAGAACCCAATTTGTCAAGAAGTTTCTGAGGTTCAAGAACCTAAGCAAAAACTGACTGTGAAAAGGGAAGAGGCCGTATTCAGGCTGGGTGTGTTGCCTCACCGGTAGGTGGCCTGAGAGGTGTCTCACACTTCTACACACATGTCTGTCCCATGTCTTATGTCCTGAACCCTGTTGGTGCCATCCTGGACCTGAGTGCTCCTGGACATTCCTACTTGTCCCCCTCACAGACCACTGCCTTTTGGTCATCTAAATTCCTCTCTGTCCTCCTCCAAAGCCCTGACCTCTGCAGCTCTCTCCTCTTTCTGTCTCCTGTCCCCCAAGATTCCGTCTTCTCACCTGACGTGGACCATCATTGCCATCCCATGCTGATGACTCCAGTCTGTACCAATGACCTT
Source organism: Tonatia bakeri (assembly GCA_004024845.1). Classification (NCBI taxonomy): domain Eukaryota; kingdom Metazoa; phylum Chordata; class Mammalia; order Chiroptera; family Phyllostomidae; genus Tonatia; species Tonatia bakeri. The sequence goes on from PVIA01007225.1 coordinate 10,167, forward strand.
CATGTCCAAGGTTGCCTTGACCTTAACCTCAAGCCAAACCACTTTCTCTCTGGACCACCCACGTTCCCACTTGTGTCAGGCACTGCAGATTTCTGGGGCAGAGACCTCAGGCATGAGGGCTCTTGCCAGTTCCTCCCTCTCTGGGGGCTACACCCAGTTTCCTCTACCAAATTTCTTATTTTAGGCAACTATACAAAGTAAAAATAAGAGGCCTGGGCTCCAGCAAATATTTATATGATGTTCCCACCTGTTCTGAAGAGAAGCCCCAAGCACTTGCCTTCCGAAACAGAATCTCTGTGAACACGTGATTCCGGGGAAATGGTTTCTTACAATGGTCCAAGAAAAGGCAAGTGTTTATATTATTACCAGGCAAGTATCGGGAGTGCTTCAAGTAGTGCTGCTTGGCTGCTGATCTCAGGATTGGCGTGTCCCGCCTCTGATATGAAGTCTGGGTGGGGGCACTGTTTCCTGTCCCCACGGGCTCAGAGGGTTTCTTCAGGTCCAGAACACTCTCAAATCTGAATGGAGAGAACGTGGCTTAGGTCATGCAAGACAGAACCCTCATCAGATCAGTAACAATCACCTCACCGATTCCAGGTTTAGTCCGTTCACAGACAGAAGCCACACACTTGCCTGCAGAGGGTCTCGTCACTCTGTCTTTTCTTGTTTTTCAGGTCATTCCTGGTGAGGGATGGGCTGAACTCCAAGTCATCCAAGTCAGCCCAGTCGTCGGAATCCTTTGTTGACCTGGAAACAAGACCCCACCTTCTTCTGCTCTTTGGTTTGAGATCACCGTTTTTGTGCTCCAGCCCAGGTAAGATTTTCTGTGTTTACAAGGAGAGAGGAAAAAGGCAATATTTGGCATTAATGGAGCTCACCCAAGTGTAATCTCCATTCTGAACTTTCTTGGTCATAAAAAGGAGGATCCTGGGGTCTTTCATTCCCTAACAGGAATTGCTTATCTGAAAGGGCATCTGGGGAAACACACTCCCAGACTCCTGTCTCTCACCTGCCCTGCAGAGACTCCATGGTTTTTCATCCTGGGGGGACACCAAGTCGTATAAGATAAGGGTTTTAAAAAAGAAATTCTAGGTACTTCTCCAAAACTAGAACGATGGCTGGATTCTCATTCTGGTCTGATCTCAAAGAATTAACATGATTTATAGTGTTACCAATAAAGATGGAAGAGAAAATAGCTAAGATGTCACTCATCCTGTTCTTTTACAAAAAACAATACAAGTAATGGGTTCCTTGCCTTCTTGATAGACCTGGACACGATTTCACTACAGAGTGAGGTATCACGGGAAATTTCCAAACACACTGCTTTCAAGTCCAGGGCTGGGGGACAGTGAGAAGCCTGGAGACGCCAGCCTTGTGACCTCCTGCAGTGTTGCACATTGTGCTGGCTGGGAGCCAGCACTCGCAGAATGAATACTAGTTGACAGAGAAAGTACCGCTTTTGCATAAAGGGGTTAGAAAAGCAGACTTTTGGACAGCATTATAAAGTGACTGGTAACTGCACTTCCTTGTCAGGTTATCACTTGACTAAATCTAACACTCACTGTCTCCTTTTGGACTCTAGCCCAAGAGAAGAAAAAAAACCTGGACTCAATTATTGCCAGCATTATCCAGCACTGATGGCATTCATGGGAGTAACAACGTACAAATACTCATATGACTCTCTGGGATTTCCAGAGCATCTTCCCAAAGACCTTTGCTCCTCATGAAGAGCCCTGTCAGTGGGCAACACAGACATGGTGATCTCCTTTTACAGGTGAAGAAACTGAGTCCACAGGGATTGGTAACAATGACAAATACTTACCAAGTTCTTACTCGGCACCAGGTATTAGTTTACATTCTCTCAAATATTAACTCATTTAGTCCTCAAAAGATTTCTGTCAGACAGGTGCTACTGTCATCCTTATGTTACAGAGAGGAAATGAGGACCGGAGGGGCCAGGGAACATGCTCAGGCCCACCACGCCATGTAACAGCAGAGCCGAGGCGTGAGACCCTGGCAATTTGGCTGCAGCATCCTGCTCTCAACCGCCACAGCACTGATTAATAGGCAGAGCCCGAACTTGAACTCAGACCTCTGACTCCAAGGCCAAAGCTTTTTTTACAATTCCATGATATTACCATGACAAATTTATTATAATTCGACTTTATGTGCTAAAAAAGAAGACAGTTCACACATTAAGTGAAGTCAGAAGAGGAACTAGCCAGGCACGAGGCCCACTAGCACATCTTCCCTGCTTACCGCCTGAGGGTTCTTGGCGTGGAGGGATGGGAGGAGCAAGGGGCTTGGCTCTTCCTCCGGAAGATGGCTTGGGTGGTCTGTCCTGGAAGCCTCTGCTTTGAAGGGGTACATGAGATGCTGAGGGGGCTGGATGGCTTGATGCTGTCTTGAAGAAATCCGCGTGTGTGGTTTGGTTGGGGGCTGGGCAGGAGGGACTGGCTTAAGGTGAGGAGGCGGGCCTGCCTTTTCCAGGCCGTCCTTCTGTGGTTTTCCTGAATCCTGAAGGCTCTGTGTGGCGCTGCCCAGTGGGTGCCCGATCTGGAAGTAAGGATACCGAAGCGCCTGTAATGACAGAGAGGTCTGCTTCAGGAAAAAAGTCTAGCTGGGAAGGTTAACACCATCAGGCTCACGGGGTACATTCCCTGTGACCAGTTTACTACTATTTCTTAACCCAAACCAACTACAGGGTGGGGCAAACGTAGGTTTATAGTTGTATGTATGGAAGCTAATACAATATTAAAAAAAAATAACTCAAGAATGAATGCTGTGTTTTGTGCACGCAAACTGTAAACCTACGTTTGCCCCACCCTTCAATCCATAACACCCCATGAATTTTTTCTAAAATACCGTCAAATGTATGGACTCACAATGATCTGACTCAAGCAGCCAGTTACACTGCTGTTACCTTTGCTGCTTCGGAAAAGCATTCTGGCTCAAAACAGGTCCTAGCTAGCTTTGTAACTAATTTGCCATATGCCTTCAATATAATACTTCACCTTTCTAAGCCCATTTCCTCATTCCAGAGAAAGAGAAATAAATAATGTAAAACTGAGACAGCCAAACACAATGATCCCGGAGGACCCTGAAGAACCAGGTGTAGAACAAACAAGTGCATCTGCTTATACCCCAGGAACGCCAAGAGTGTAATACATGGTATGGTTGTACAACTAGCCACTAAACCTCGTTAGTTGTTCTGAATAATCGGGTTTTCTAGACAGCCAAAGGATAAATCTTACAAGTTTCTCTGAAATATTCCATTTTCCCTAGTCTTTCTGAATGAAAACTACCGATCATAGCATAACCTCTGAATCATTCTGGGACATAGCTGGGAACACTGATAAGCACCACTGGAAGCAGAAACACAGAGGCACGGACGCGGATGCTCTGGAGTGGGCCCTGGACCCCGGCATCGAGCTCAGAAAGTCTCCTCTGCAGTTCCATTCCTGGAAGTCTCAGCTGTGTGAGTGGTGCTTTTAGCTTTCCTGACACTGTTAAAAGCACACATGGCTCCCTTAGTTCCTTGTCACAGACTTTTTTTCTTTTCATTGCTGTGTGCATCTCATAAAACACTGAGTTCATCAGAAAGCTTCCTACCTGTCCTGAGAATATTTGTGAGTTTCATCCCAAGAAGCACATTTCTGAGAGCCTTCCCACCTCTTGGGCCATCCAGAGTCTTACAGCACCACTTGGCTTTCTTCTCTGAGCCTTCGGAAAGCTGCTTTTCTGCAGATCCTCAATCCCCCAATTACATCTCTGCAGCTCTCACGAATTCTAACATCACATCGGCACTGTCTCAAATGTTGCTATCACTTTTGCTTAGCCAAATCATCATTTCTGGTCACTGTTCTTTATTCCCCGAGCAATGTGATCATCAATGGGACAAGGTGAGAAGGGGTCGGACACAAGCAGTGCAAAAGGCAGCTGGCGGGAGGCCCGTGGGTGGTGCAGCCTGCGGCTCCGCCACGCCTCTTCGGGGTGCATTTTATAGTCTAAGCCAAGGTGGCCTGGCAGAGGGCGGGTGAACACAGGAGGTACAGAGTCAGAAGACCTCCACTTGATGGCTGCACTGTGGTTGGTGGCACTATCCGTACTAATTACTAAGTGAGTGATTAGGGCAAATTACTTAAACTTTCTGAGATTCAGTTTCCTCATTTGTAGAATGAAAAGAGTAATTAATGCCTACCTCATGGGGTTAAAATCACACAAAAAAAAAACATTCTTCAGCATTTATAACCTGAAAAGTGCTATGAAATGCTAATCACAGTTATCATCCCAACTCCCTCTCGTTGGCCATTCCCTCTGTCATCTGTAAAATGAGTGAGCTGGAATTTGCAAGGTAATTTCACATTCCCTTTCAACAACCAGCACTGACTTATAAACAAATAGTTTGATAATTTCAACTCATAGAGTGTATACTGGAAAACATTCCCCAAATACAGGGATACATACATCTATTTTCATTCCCACACATACGGTGATAAATCATGTGAACTGTCCGCCAGTCTTCAAAGCAACTACAGATTAAATCTTAACTATGACTTTACGTGAGTTTCAAACCATTTTAAGATAATACACCAACAGTGGTATTCACTACTATTTTTAAGCATAATACCAAATTAATTACTTCCAATGAGACTTAGAGAAATTATCTGGAGTTAGATATGAATGTCGCAAGAAATGCATGGAACGGAATAAAGTGGAAGAAAACCTGACTAGCTGTTGGCCGTTTTTTGGGATCCCACTGGAGCATGTCTCTCAGGAGCTGAATCGCTTCGCTGCTAGCATTAGGAACTAGAGTCTTTAAGTTATTGGGCACGCACTGCGGCCAGCGGAAGTTCATAGCATTCGAGAGTTGGTAGCCTTCTGGCCAGTCGGTCTGAAAGAAGGAAAACATAGAAAACTTTGCTCAGCCAACCCATGGGGGTAGGAGTTCACATGCCAGCTTGTGTGCCCACAACAGAAAGGAAATCATGTCGTCACCATGCCACATCCACCCGCGTGGCACTGTGTGCAATGACTGACACACAGGAGGGTGCTAGTGGAGAGACTAGGAAGTACATGAAGTCGGGGAAAGAGTGGGAGGGACATGGATTTGCCACCAACTTGTTTGATAACTTACCACGAGTTTCCCTCTTGAGATTTGAGGGTTGAGCCAAACTACTATTTTCCCAATTGTGTTCCATAAGACAGAGGTTTTGGAAACTGCTAGTGAGGCAGATATTTGGGGGGTGGGGAACAACACACTATGTCCTCCATTAAATAAAGTTATCAAAATCTACATAGCCCCATCTTGATGATTCAAAATACGCATGCTGAGAAGTCCAGCAGTAGAGAAAACTGTCCCACCCAATCTCAAGCTCTCCATTGTTCCACCCATCATACCTGAAAGGACAAAGCCATCCCCATTTGCTATTGTGGCACCATTTGCTGAGCAGGCCTGCGACCTTGTTAAACATGACTGCCATTTGACTCTTCTGAGCTTGTCCCCAGGTCTGGAAACTACTGGAAGCAAGAACAAAACTAACCAGTCCCTACAGCCACAGGCAGAAGACAACAGGGGCACGAACTGCAACCTCTGGTCATAGTTCCTCCATCGGAACCCAACAGCCGGGGGGGCCACACAGCAGCCACCCCCACCCTTTTCCCTTTTTGAATCCAGTACAAGCTCAAAGCCCCACCCCTCAAGGCTGGTGTCTGTCTCCACACCGTGCCCCTCTCCTTTCTTGGAGAGTGAATAAAAACTTTCTTCCCTACACTTTCTTCTCTTTGTGAATTCCTTCACAGCCTGTGTCACTGACCACCTTAACAATACCTGTGGCACTAAATATGGGAGCAAAGGACAGGAAAAGAATGAACAAATAATCTTTAGGTTGCCTTCTAGTTCCAACACTCCACTATTTTACAAGACACATTCTGGTGTAGTTGCTTTTTTTTTTTTTTTTAAAGCAAGGTGAAAGTAGCATTATGTATTGCTTATAACATTCATTCACTTAGACAGTCACTGCACGCCCACTATGGACGTAGTGTGGGGTATCCAAAAATAATCTGGTATCAATCCTTCCCTTAAGGACATCACTGTCCAAAGGAGGAAATAAGATGTTTGTTTAAAAACAATAATACAGAATGAAAAGTAACAAAGGTCACAAGGGAGGCACGGATACAGTCTTCCAGAAGAGGGGGAGAGTCCAGCAGGAAGGAGACTCGGGAAATCTCGAAGAGGTGCCATTAATGACTTAATAATTTTTTTGAGGGACTGGTTTGTATCAGCAATGGTGCTAGGACCTGGAAAAAGAAACACAAATATACACAAGAAAAATCCTTGCCCTGAATGAGTGAATCAGGAAACAGACATGTACACAGATAACTGTATTAACAACCCAGATCACGTGGAAGATGGGGTGGAGACTAGGGGAGCAGCGAGGGGAAAGGGCATGGCAGGGCCTCGGAAGAAGAGCACGCTGGGGCCCCGAGGGACCCGCACCTGGGCAGGGCGCGTATGTGCGAGTACTGCAGTGGGAAGATCCCGGGGCAGCTGGCGGGCAGGGGGTACAGGTACGGGGCTGCGGGTGTGAAATGAGAGACAAGGGATGACATGTAAGGGGGCCGGGTGATGGGGAGCAGCAACTATTTTGAGGAGGGAGGTGGAGTACCAGAGCTGTTCTTTAAGAGGTGAACCTGCTGCGGACTGAAGAAAACATTATCGCGCAAAGACTCGAAGGCAAGGAGGGTGAGCCTGGTCTAGACTGCGATGGCGGTGGTGCACTTCGAGGAGGAGAGCCACGTGAGATACTGTGCAGCGACACTTAACAGGGTTTAAGGACCCAGTGCTCGGGTACGGGAAGAGGAACAGGGGAAAGAGAGAAGGTCAAAGGGAAACACAGCCTCAAGGCTGGGGCTCTGGGATCAGGATGGGACCACAGACAGACACGGAGAATGAAGGGAGGATGTTAGCTGCGGGCAAACAAAAAGAGGTCGGGTGCACCTTGAACTTGTACAACAATGTGTGTCAGCTATGTCTCAGCACAACGGAAAGAAATCACATAAGCAGTGACGATGTAAAACAATAAAATGCATAACTAACTAATTTAGAAGTGTAAAACGTAACTGTAGAACACAACACGTAAGGTCAGAAGCGCATAAAACATTCCAATGTGTCTGTGTTCTCTGGAAGAAGTTTTTGAAAAAGGCACACTCTGTCAGACCTGCTGAGTCTGAGGTGATGGTGAGGGTGTCGGGAGGAAACACCAGCGAGTTGTACGTGTGTGAATGGAGCTACAAAGGAGTGAGGTGCGGGCTGCAGGTTATAGGTAGGAGACTTCTGAATAGCTAACAAGGGCCGTAGCCGTGGGAATAGAGAAACTTGGCAAGGCAGGCGAGGCGCCATAGAGAAACAAGCAGAGGGAGTTGTGACAGATGCCTTCTACTGGAGAGCAGGAGGAGGGAGCGAGGCGGCCGTGTCTGAGAACGTGGGCAGTGGAGGGTCACTGAGGTTGTGAGAGCGATTCTAGGATGGCAGGTGGTCACTGTGCCAGCAGTACACAGGGTGGAAGCTGGGGGGACAGGGAGCTGGCTGTGACCCAAGAGCCTCTGTTCCATGTCATTACCTTTTTCGGAGTCCCCAGTACTTGGCAAATTTTGAAGATTGTGTCAATTTCACTGGCCCCAGGGAAGAGTGGCCGGAGGGTGTACACTTCAGCCATGATGCAGCCCACTGCCCAGATGTCGATGGGGGAGCTGTAGTTGGTGGACCGCAGGAGCACTTCCGGAGCCCGGTACCTGGAGGCACAAAGGCGACCTGCCTGTTATCGCTCCCACTGGCCAGAAGTAAATTAAACATGTCATCGATTCTCAGCAACAGAGTCTATATATTTCCATTTTCTGTCTAGTTCAGAGGGGCACATGCACACATGAGCACTGCCAACCGCTGGGGCTGCCATGGCAAACAGCTTCTCTGTCTCACAGTATTTTCCATTGAGTGTGTCTCTACAGGACTCCTCTCTGCAGACACTTTGAGAAACAGAGAGTGAGGATAAAAGCAAGGAAAACAGAGAGTGTGAGGGAAGAGGAAAAGAGACAGAGAGAGTGAGAACATAAAACCTGTTGTCTGTAGGCCACCCATTGGTCACGGCCAACTGCTTACATCAAATCCTTAGGGTCTGAAAGTTTGAATAATAGCAATAATCTAGCTATTCAGACAGGTCTTTGGAGAATCTTTTATACAACTCTCTTAGTAAACAGTCTTTAGGAAGGTCTACAAAATACTATTTATATTATGGAAAAGCATAATGGACTTCCTTTGAAAATCATTTACGACACAAGCTTTTAAACCTTGCAAGATGCCAACACATCTACAAATGCGTGTTTTAAACTGCACCATTTCTTAGTGAAAAGTTAATGCTTGTGACATTATTATCCTCAGTATAGTGATATAGTTTTAAAGAAATGTAATTAAATAATTTTGAGGAAAATGGTATTCACCATCTGGTAGATACATAATCTGTGTAGGGAGGTCTTGATCGGATTTCTCTGGCCAATCCGAAATCTGCGATTTTCACAAGTTCTGGTCCCATGCAGAGGAGGTTCTCGGGCTTTAGGTCCCGATGGAAGAAGCCTGGAGAGACAGCAGAGAAGGAATCCATAGGCAAGCTTGCTTCTGCATCACTCTTTGCAGCTACAATGTCCTTGTCATAAAGGCTATTAATTTCAAAGTAGTCTGGCGAGACACTGAAGCCTCTATACATTCAGCCCACTGATAATGCAGAGTCCTCTGGACCTCTGAAAGCACTTCATTCATTTCCCTTTGATGAATGCAAAATGTAAAATCATTCCAAGGTTGACCTTCATCGTTTTTTTTTGTTTTTTTTTTTTTTGCTAAGAGAGAAAACTTCTTTTAAAATATCAAAATGCAGTTATGGGCTGAGATAACTTTGCAAAAAGAAATTGTCATCTAAAGAAAAAATATTTCAAAAGAAAAGTCTTATGGGTATTGAGAGTTTATACCACAGCAGAAACCCAATTACAATTTTTGTTCAAGAAACAAGGGATTTATGAATATGACTTTCTCATAGCTGAGATTCTGGTATGTGCTGCAATAGATGTTTAAATGTTAAATACTACTTGGCCTCATGAAGAAGGAAGGGTACAGCTGCAGCACACATCATGAAAGGCAAATATAACTAACTTATCACGTGGGAAGCAGGTCTCAGCTACAGCAAAGCTCTGGGGTGCATGCAGGAGACACCCAGCCTGCCAGCCTTCCGAGTGCACTCAGACAGCCACTGAGTAGTGATATATGGCTTTGAACACCCAGAGCCCTCCCCTTACAGAGAGCCTCACTGACATACACGTTATTATTGTATGTAACTCTAAGCTCAACGGAACACCCAAACTGGAAATCCAACACCATTTAGTTAATGCTGCTAAATGGTGTTAGTTGTTACGTGCTACTACCAAGGTTGTGAGAGTTGGGTCCTAACTAGCCTATTATGGGAGAACTTAATGGCCCTTACTGAAGATCTTTGCTATTGCTCAACCACCTCTATGCTGGTAACGCCCCAATCTCTGCGTCTAATGTGCCTTCTCCACCCTTTTCTAGACCTGTGTGTCTAATGACAGCACTGATGTCACTGCCACCCCCACAGCAACCTGCCCCAAACCATCTCTTCTTGAACTTTGATAAGATGCCCAGACACCTGGTAGTAAGGCTGCATCCGCCTCCCCAGTCATGGAGCTGTCACATTTTTTCATCAAAATACCTTCTATCTGTCCTGGGTGCCTTTTCTCACTGCCCCTGTCAAGCTCTTCTCAGGCCACCTTTCCCTGCGCTGCCACTTTCAGGCAGGCCTTCCTCGCTCCAGCCTGTCTAGATTCTCATGCTCCTGATTATTCAAACTCTGTCTCTCCTTTATCAATGTCACACACACACACACACACACACTCACACACACTCACATGCACACACTCACACACACTCCTTCCAGGGCTCCTTTCTAAATTATTTCACAAGACTGAACTCCTTTCAGTCTATCTAAAGAGATAAATTCATTTTCCAATACTTACCAACAATATGTGAAAAGTGTGCCCCGATCGGGGTCACTGTATTGATCCCCTTTAACAACGTGGTGCCCTTGCACTCTGTCTACATCAATCCCAATCTCTGTCATCCAGACTGCGCTTCATTCTTTATCCTGCCATTGCACCGAAGTCTACATAATGGCCTCCCTCACACCAATTCCTTAAGTGTTCTAATCAGATTAAGAGTAAATTAAACCTAAATCATAGGAAGAACCAAACTTGAGGCTGTCAACTTAATAAATTCAAACAATAATTCAGTATTAGTCAAAAATGGCCTTCAAAATAAAAGAATTTCTGTTGTGGGCAAATTTGGATGGCCTGTTCTCAGCCTAATTAAACAAAGATGAGCGACGCCCACAAAGTGGGCGAGGTCCACCATAGGACTTAGTGCATCTGAGTCATTGTGCTTGGACCCTCTGTTCTCCAGAGCACCACCTGGCTGCCAGAAGGCCTGACTGCATGATCACTACACCTCGGACGTGATTTAAGAATGTGAAAACGCGTGAGCAGTTATTAGTATCTTTTGTCAATGCACCCAGGGAGACTCCCGTGGCCCCTTACTATATATGAACCATGAGCCCATGGTCTCTCTTCCTAAAAACTCAGAGCATTAGAAACACCCCAATGAGAAATGAAATGGTGGACATTGTTTTCTTACTGAGCAGATGGGAAAAGTGAGTCACGGTGGGTGTGTGAATTATTCACAATCCTACCAAGAAATGTGTCACAGCTGTTATACTAGGGAGCTCTACTCTGTCCCCCTCGATGCACACAGCTAAACCTTGATTTGTGGTTCTGGTTGGTCCTCAAGTCCAGATTAATGCTGTTTCTCCTCTTAGACTCCACTTTTCTCCTTTCGTTGGGCTAATATTATTTCCAAACTTACGTGGCATCTCTCTTATAATGAGTCATTTGTCCTCCAGCCCCCAAGCCCCACTGCCACCATCCACAACACCCATCTCAACAAACTTGCATCTTTTCCTGTTCTGTTCATCCCATCACATTAACTTGTACTCAGACACAAGTACTCTTTTTCAAAATTATATTTTACTGATGACGCTATTACAGTTGTCCTGATTTTCCCCCCTTTGCCCCCCTGCACCCAGCAGCCCCCACTCCCTCAGGCAATCCCCCCACCATTGTTCATGTCCACCGGCCATGCATATAAGTTCTTTGGGTACTCCATTTCCTACACTGTACTTTACACCCCCATGGCTATTCTGTAACTACCTACTTGTACTTCCTAATCCCCTCACCTCTTCACCCGTTCCCCTACAACCCTCTCCCATGTAGCAACCATCAAAACAATCTCCATATCCATGATTATGTCTCCATTCTTGTTTGCTTAGTTTGCTTTTCAGATTCAACTGTCGATAGTACTTATTGCCATTTTATTGTTCATAGTTTTGATCTTTTTTTTTTAGATAATTCCCTTTAACATTTCATACAATAATGGTTTGGTGATGATGAATTCCTTTAGTTTTTCTTGTCTGGGAAGCTCTTTATCTGCCCTTCAATCCTAAGTATCTTTGCTGGGTAGAGCAATCTTGGCTGTGGATCTCTGCTTTTCATGACATTGAATATTTCTTGCCAATCCCTTCTAGTCTGCAAAGATGCTTTTGAGAAATCAGGTGTGTCCCTCTTATGGGCGGAGTACACCCTCCTCTTGTAGTTGATACTTTACTGCTGTTGGCAGATCAATGAGAGAAATTTACCCAGGCCAGTCAGGTGCAAGGACTGGCTGTGACCACTAACCACCAACCTCCACCCCCTGTGGAGGATCAGCCATGCAGGGGCAGGGTGGTGGTGCTCTGATGTGGTCTGTAGCTGCCTACTGGGTGCACAGGCTCTAGGGTCTTCTGGGTGGTGCTAACCAAGGTCAGCCCCCACCTCTGTTTTGCCCAGGGCCACCCTGCCTGAATATAAAGCAATCTGGGATGGCTGCTATTTGTGCTGGGCTTGGAGATTCCCAGGCGAAGCCAAGCTGTGAATCTAGGCTGGTTATTGCTAATGCAGGGTCTGGGGCTCGCTGAGGCTGGCTGTTGTTTGTTGGATAGGATTTAGGAAGTTGTAAAGTCAGCCAAGACCAAAGATTCATGTGGAAAAGCAGTTTGGGTAGGCCCATAACTTGGGTGGGATGGGGTCTCTGGGGATCTCCAGGGCCAGGCAAACAGTGTTAGCCAGGCCGATAAAGACTCAGATATGGCACCCACCTGCTGGCTCTGTGGCTCTGTGAGGGGAGGGTTTGAAAAAGGACAATGGTTTCTGCTGGCCTTTCTGTCTGGGGAAAAGCTGCCCTCCAGCTGTCATCTGGATGCCAGACACTTCAGTTCCCCCTGTTTGCCACTGGTGACTTTCAAGCTGCTGCTCTGGTGCTGGAGCTCGGAGGGACTGAGTCTGAGTAGGTGAGTCCCTGTCTGGGTTCTTTAGGGGAACTTCTGGGGACTCCAGAAGTTTTTTCCACCGACTCGATCCCCGCTGGTTTGTGCAGCTGTAAGTTATGGGGACTCATTTTCCTGACACTGGAACCCTGGGCTAGGAGCCCTGCTGTAGGGCTGGGACTCCTTATTCCCAAAATGTCCCTTCTGAAATTTTATTCATCACATGCAGAAGTGGGCCCAGCCCGTTCCCTGTCTCCGCCCCTGCTACCAGTCTGGATGGATGTGGTTTCTTTAATTCTGTAGTTGTCAGACTTCCATTCAACTCAATTTCTGACAGTTCTGAGTGATGGTTGTGTATTTATTTTAGTTCTAATTTAGATGTGGTCATGTGCGGAGGCAAGCCGTGTGTACGTGTGCTGCCGCCCTGACTGGAAGTCGCACGACGGAAGTCACAACTATTCTTGCACTGCAGACCTTGTCCTTGCTTCCACCCTGGTCGTGCTCCCGGGAACACAGACCATGTCCTCCCATCAGCCAGACTATCCTTTCCCTCACTGCTCAGCCCCCACCACTTCCACAGAGGACATGGGCACCAATGAAATAAGGAGAATGAAGATTCTGGTCCCCATATGTCCCTCGAAGCAGCTTTCTTTTCTGTGGATCATACTGCAGGCCCCAAACAAATAATCAGTGGGAAAATGGCCAGGCAAAAAAAAAATGAACTGCAAACAGACTCTGAAATTGGCTGGTGGAAACGGTGTCTGTCAGCTGACATATGTTGTCTGTTGCACCGTCACAAGCCTTGATAACTGGGAACATTCATGAGTGTGCCTGCGTGATGCAGCCCTCTGTTCTCTTCAAGCTGAACAACAGCAACAGCTCCCATTGGCCTCACGCCCATGAACGCTATTCCTTGATAATTAAAAATATAAGAACCTCATGTCATGTACATTTACTTTTCATCACTATTTTAACAAAACATTACTACTTCCATATGAGAGGCAATACTGTATGGTGGTTAAGTGTACAGACCAATCAGACTGGCTAATTTCAAACCCCCATTCTGTTCACTGGCTGGCAAATCACTTAACCTCTCTGCCTCACTTCCCCCATCTATAAAATGGGGGAATAAAGGCATCTATCTCATGGGCTTGTTATGCAGGATTCAATGTGTTAAAATCTGTAAAGCTCTTAGAGCAGCACTTAGCACATCGGCACCTTGCAAGAGCTTGCTGTTATTAGTAATATGAATCCTCTCATTTTCTCTTCCCAACAACCTGGTAAAGTGGAGAGGCAGACACAGGTCCACGTTTGCAGATAAGAGTCAAGGTTCACGAGGCTAGTGATGTGTCCCATGACCTGGGAGGACGTGGCGATAAGCTCTCAACTAACTCCTGGCTAGGTCCACGTTCTGCTGATGTGTGCACTGGGCCTCTAACAAGAGTCCACTTCTGCCTCTGCCCTTCTGATTCACAATGCAAACCTGTATAGCTGGGTCATTCGGAGATCACACAACAGCAAAGTGCTATTAAGATAAGAACTTTCCTGTTCAAAAGTGTCTGGCTTTCATAATTCAGGAACAGCCCTTCAATTTAATTGCAGGGTACCCCATGTCAACTGAATAACAAAGAGATTTTCTCTTTCATCCTGGCAGAAAATGTGTTATGCTTACTTTTCATTAAGAACCCTGGGGCAAGGAAACCATCAGCCACAAAGAAGGCTTTTTCCCCTCTGCCACATTTTGTTACTGATGAACCTGATACGAACATATGGAATTAACCAGAGAATACTTAAATACTATGAATTTATGTAGCATACCTTTCTGTGATGGAAGTTATAATTTCACAGATATTACTGAATTTAAACCTACACAATGTTTTTATGAAGAAGCCCATGAGGACAGCCACGCACAGAAAAGCCAAGGGCAACTCAAGGGCATGCAAGGGAAGACAGTGGTGAAGCAGAGAGAGAGAGGACCACTTCCTGGGGCAAAACATTGTTCTCCAAGCCACCTAATGCATTTCTGATTGCCGGCATGGATAAGTGTGACCTGAATATTTGTAAGGGCAGATTAAGGATAAAACACCATGTGCATTAATTATTTAATTCCTGCAAAGTACATATGCTTTGGCATTGCTCAGTCAGCCCCAAGCAGAATTGTGCTTTCATTCCCTGTGCGGGGAAAGCACTCAGGGACATGAACTACGGCCATAGCAACTACCGGCAGCGCTGCTCTCCCCTCCCACAGGAGTGTCCTCCCCGGGGGCAGAACGCACCTCCTCGCAGGGAGAGCGAGCTAACAGAGAAGAGCCTGAAAATCACCAGAGAGACCTGTGAGGTGCTTTAGGTTACTATTATTTATTTTTTTTTACCATTACCAGAGGAAAGAAATAATATGGAGTTACATGTACAGTTAACCAAAGTCAACACTATATAAATACCATTAAAAAGTTTCTAAAAATCATTTATAAATGAAAATGAGGTAGGACCTATAAAATTACTATCAATCTACAATCATCATCATTATTTTCTTAACCTCTTACTCTCTTGTTTGCTTTGAGGACAGGTTTTTCTAGTAAAGTATGGTTAATGGGCACAGGTATCTGAGCTAATCTCTGCCCTACCACTTTATTACAGTGGGGCCGTCGAGAGCACTTTAAACCTCTCTAAACCTCTTTGGAAGGAAAAGATACCACCTTTCCTTTCTACCTGAGAAATTGGCATGGAAATAAAGTAACAGATGAAATGTTATTAAGTTACAACTAGAACTGGATACTTAGAGGCTGGGGTTATAGAATTACAGATGTCTGAGCTTCTCAATAAACGGAGCTTCCAATATACAATCCTAGTGTCCATGGCACATAAGGGAAGCTAACAGTGCAGAGTCCCAATGGGCTGATTTGACACAACAGTGTATGGAAGCTAAATTGTTGGATGTAAATATATATTGTGTGTGCACACATACAACGTGCATTTGTGTGTGGATGTGTGTGGGGGGAGCATATCTGTGGATACATGTACATGAGGGTCTGTGCACATGGAGATGTATATGCACATGTATGAGGGCACCTGTGTGTATTCGTTAGACGGGCTAGGTAGAGATCTGGATGAAAGGGTTCTTTCTGGCAACAAATATCTGAGTCACATAAAAGCAGCAAAAAACAAAAGGAGAGAAAGCCAAAGAATGTCAACTTTGTTTTAGGGCTCCTGCTCAGTTTGGAGCACTGAGCAAAACAGCCCAAGCAACTGAAATGCTATGACTGGTCTAAAAAAAAAAAACATTCTGGTTGACCTTTCTCCTTTGAGAATTTCTTGGATTTCTTGTCATTTCTTTTTCCTGGACTCTTACATCTAATAAGTGACTCTTCTCCCCCTGTTTGTCCCTGATGTCTTACTGTATGTTTTTCATGTTTTGCAAATTCATACCATCCCTTGTGAATCTGGTGACTATGGGCTAAAGTGCTAGCTCGATCAATCTCAGCAGAAGCAGACATATCTGTACTAAAAACTTTGTCCTAGAATTGGTTTACATGTTGACTCAGTCTTGCAATTATTTGCTGATTATTCAGCATGTGACTGAGGCTGACAAGAACTTGCACAGATAGCTTCTGTGTGTTGTTTGCATTTCATTTAGTCTCTAACTGTGAGAGGCCACTTAGGGGCTAAAGAACAGGCTGGGAACCACCCCAGATGGACTGTGCTGCATGCTGTGGCAGAATGTCTTTGCTACTCACTACCAATTTGTGTCAAACCTGAACTGACTGTATGATCAAAGCATTTCCACCCAAGCTTCCTTTCTGGGTAACGAAACTCACTGTTGGTGTAGTATTTGCAATGGGTGACAATGATATCCTTAGATTGGGAGTGAATGGTTCCTGCCTGTGCAAGATCAACCACTTTGCCCACCTGTCTATATATTAAAGTGACCTCAAATCACCTCCTGAGGGGCCTCCTGGTTCTACTGATGAACACGTCCCTCCCACAGCTCTGTGTTCACCAGAAGGCATCCATCCAACTGCAGATGGGTCTGCGTCTAGTTAGTAACAAAGGCTAGTAATGCCCCAGATCCGTGCTGGAAAAATATAACCTCAAACTCATTGCTAATCAGTCTCTTCCAAAAGTTCAGCTAAGAAGAGCAACAGTATCAGAGGATTTCCTGAAGGGTATGTGGCCATCCATTCCTCTAGATCAGCAATTTTCAACCAGTGTGCTACAAGAATTTGTAAAACATGCAATACCTCACTATTTAGTCAGGGGCACTGACCTTTTTTCTCTTGGATTGTCAGATTGTCACATTAAAAAAATGATAGCAGCCAACGCAACATAGCCATCTGGTGTAAATAAATCAAAATTATACCTATTTTTTGTTAGATCAGAAAAATATGTTTTTTGGTGTAGTTTATGCATGCCATGAGATGGAAAGGTTGAAAACTGCTGCCCTAGGTACTCTAAACCTTCCCTTGGACTAACCGGACCACCCCTGGAGGGATTATACCGGGCCTCAGCAGAACTGTTTTCTCTGATCAGGTGATACAATCGTCCTTCATTGAGGGACATGACATGAGCCTTCCCCATGTACCCCATCACTGTGTTTACCATGAAGTCCCCTCAACAAGGGTACATGCAAGAGAACCTCTTCTGTCTTGGTACCAGGAATAGCTCTGCTTATCTTGGGCAACTGGACTGTTTTTACTTTGGGGAAGCTATGTTGCTTGTAATTGGTCATGTTTCACATTTTGCGTCGCCAGAAAGCAAGCTCAGCATCAAATCCACAGTCTGCTTCTTCAACTTAAATACAACATGCTGATATGCATTTTGTGGATCAACCTCACCCCTGGCTATATCTGTAACTTGTTTTGCCTGTGCCCTTTTCTTTCTTTTCTAATTTTTAATCATTTTACTTTCCTGTATTAGACTATTTTTGAACCCTTTTGAATAAACTGATACATAAATGTATTAGGAAAATGAGAAGCCACAGCAAATCCATGTTAGTTACTGGGTTAAACATAGTACGTGAAACTTCTCTAAATCCTAATCTTAGGTTTCTCATTAATACACCATTTAATGATCAGGAATAATTTTAGATCTGTAACTAACAAGCTTACTGCTAAAGCCTAAAGGACAAGAATACACAGACATGATAAATAATGAGGAATATTCAGAAATCCAGTAATGGAAGATAACATATTCCCAAATCCACTGTCAGCCTCTCGATTCTTTAACCTTTACTGGGAATCAATTACAGAGGACGTTGAAGCTTCCTGTATCAACCTGATGACATTTCACTGCATCCAAAAGAACAGTAATCCAAATCACCTACCATGTTTGTGAATAAATGCAAGTCCTTGCAATATCTGATACATGATATTCCTTATAGCAGACTCAGGAAACAACTTATTTCTGTATGGAGCAGAGGAAAAAAGTTATAAATCTGGATTTACAAATGAAAATGGGATTACATGAAAATATTAGCCTACATGCTAATTTGAGCAGATCCTTTGATAATAAAGAACAAAGAAAACAACCATATATCCATACAAGAAAGCTACCTGACATACCCCAAATATATTGAGTTATGTTAGAAAGAAGCAATGATGAAATATTTTATAGTAAACCCCGTCAATACAAGTCCCTTTAATGAAGCATATAAAAATCTCCTCTCTCCATAATAGAAGCTAAAATTTAAAAACATTTAATAGGGAACACTTGAGGCTTTATGACATGTAGTAGAGAGTAACATTTTCTGTCCCCTGGTGGGCAAACCGTGCAGCCCCCCTGCTGTTCCGGACAGTGAGGATGACACTTGTTCACCGAAACCACTGAGGGGTGCTGGGAATGGTTTCCACTCGCCCCCAGGAAAATGTGTCCAAGAGGTTCTACACAGTTCACTTTAAAGTTCGTGACTGCCTTAGCAGGTAAGTTTTTTATTAGTCTTCTCTACCCAGCACACGGGCCCCTGAGCACTGCGGCGAGAAAGGAACTGAGATAAACCAGAAGTTTCCGAGGGAGGTCTTGAAATGAATGAAGCTACAGCACCCCCGACTTGTAGCTGCTCTGCCCACCAGTCCTTGTGGGAAGAGAGTACTGCAGAATATCTGTTAAATATCTTCTTTGGGAGAATAACCCATTAAAACATGAAAATAGCCTCACTGAAACTAGCTTCTGTGAATCTATCACAGGCATCCAAAGTAGGAATGTGGGTCGGGCCCCTCGCCCAACGAGCAGCTTCAAACAGCAGGGCCTGAGCAGCACAACTGAAAACGCAGAAGCAGGAAGAAAACACGTCCGCTTGGCAATATTTGGCTCTAAGATCATGAAAACCAAACCGTACCTTTCTTTAATGAGCTGGTAAAGATTTTCCTTCATGTACTCAAAGATAAAATAAAGATGATCATTTTCCCTGATAACTTCTTTTAATTTTACTATATTGGCATGGTTGAGTTTCTTTAAAGACTAAAGAGCAAGGAAGAAAAACAAAAAATTAGAGGAAAAAACCTGTTGTTGAAAAACAAAAGTACCCCATGCATACACACTTATGAAGAAACACCTAATTCTAAAACCACGGAAATATAATTCATATTTTAACAACAATTTAATAAATGATGTTTCTATGAAATCAGTAGTAACTTTACACAGGAAAATGATCTTGAGGAACGGACTGGAAGGTAAATTTGACCTTAACCAGTACTTCTGGCTGCCGTCAGCACCAGCCCCGGGCCAGGGCTACCTTCGGTGCATTCCATCCAGATAACAGAATTCCCGCCTGGGAGGCGGAGACAGAAACCAGTTGGCAGGTGAGGCTTTGCTTGTTGCAGTACAGGCACACCTCGTTGTACTGAACTTCACTGTATTGGGCTTCACAGAGGTGGCGTTTTTTACAAATTGAAGGCAAGACCCTCCACCAGCAAGAGACTACAACTTGCTTTATTGCTGTGCCCTGGAAATGAACCCACCATGTCTTGGGGGTATGCCAATATTGGAAAAGGCAGCTACTTTGGGACAAAATCACCAGTTAACAGTCTGCAGACATTGTGAAGAAGAAATTGTTCAAAGAGAAGCCAATAGCCTGATTCCATTAACTCCCATCTGCCTCATGAGTGTCCACGAGACACACAATGCTCCTTAAGAGGTGGGTTCTGGAGGAAGGGAAATGCAAATCTCATTGGAAAGACCCTGAAGTGATATGGGAGACATATCTCTGTTTCCAAGAGTAGCAAAGGCAATAAAAGTCAGGCACGAGGAGCAAGAGGGTGACTCAGAAAATGACACGTGACCTTGCTGTTCAGCTGTGCACACATGCAGCTGTCCTCCCGCAGGGACACACATGTGAGTGCGCACAGCCGCGTGCAAACTATTTTTTGCTTGCCTCACTAGTTCTGTCGCTGGGGAGCAGCAGTCCTGTTTGTGAATAATGACCAGAGATGCCTGGCCACTGGTACTCACTAGCTGATTAGAATTTGATAGAGTGGCTCCTTCCAGGAAGCCTCAGAGGGCCACTCTGGCCAGTGGGACAAGCCCTCTAATTCAAAAAGCCTCTTCCTCACAGAGAAGTGAGTCCAATAATAATACATTGTAAAGCCCTCTTTATCTTTGAATTTCCTTAAAAGGAAATTCCTTTTATAAAACACAATGTCTGAAGATGAAAATGTCAACATTACAATCCAGCTCTGGAAGGACACTCAGTAATAAGGTGGTACCCCAGAGATCAGAGCTTGGGAATGTGTAATATGATCAAGTTATTTCAAGCAGCTGGGCAAGAGAAGACCATGGCCAGGGAAGGAGAGAAAAGTAAGACTTTTCTGGATCCTCTTCTCTGAAAGACAAGCTCCTGCCAACATGCTTCTCCAGCAGGAAATACTCAGCTGCGTTGGCCAAATGGACCGATCCTTCTAGAATGGCCCAGCCAGGCTGATTACTTCTTTTAGCTGGTTGCATTCCTGTTTCTCCTCGGGTAACAAACACAAACATTGCTTAACTTGTAAGTAGTATTCACTGGACTCTCACGGGCTGCGGCCATCTTTTCTGCCTGTTCCCTTCAACTGCATCCCGAGCAATGGCTGAGATGTCCAGTGGATGAGCAGCGAGTTTGTTCAGAGGAAAATGAAGTTTTAAAAGTTTCCCAGAAAAGAACTCTGGGCAAGGAGTAGGATACCCTCGGCCATTAGCCTGAAGTGTGTTCTGGCATGGGTTACTGGCCCCAGTCTGGGAGTGGCTCTCAGCTCTTGTTTCTAAGGGAGGCTCAGGAGCAAGTTTAATATAAAAAGAATTAATTCTGTGTGGAGGACTTCATGTGATTCATTTTACAGAGATATATATCCAGAGAGAATGCTTCTTACTTTGGCTCAGGAGAGGAAGAGGCAGGACGGCTGTAACAGCGCAGAGAAGCAGAAATAGCAAATTAAACCCGGGGCAGCAGTCTGAATAGGGACTGTTTCTCCCAGTGCATGAAGGTTCTTAACTATTAACACAACTACAGTAAGTACTCACTCAACGTCATCAACAGGTTCTTGGAACTGCAGTGAAACAATGCACAATGAAACCAATTTTATCACAGGGTCATTGATATAAACACAAGTTAAGCTCCTATGGCATCTCACCAATGCTATAACAAAAGGACGTGGGACCAAAGGACATTATTTGAGGACCTGCTGTACAATGTACCAAGCCCCAGGGATCCCCTGGGCATATGACACAGTGTCTGCCCTTCAGAGGCAAACAGCCCAATTTAGAAGAGAGGACATACATGTAACAAAACAAATAGATCGTCTTAAGGGTCAAAGAAATGACAGCAACAAGGAACATGGGAGATGTTTCAAGAAGGAAAAATTATTAAACCCTGAGTAGTCAGTGAGTATCACTAAGAAACAGCAACACCTAGACGATGCAGTGGGAGGGAAAGGGTGTGTCAGGAGGGGAGCCTTCACAGGTAGGGGTGTGGGGGTGTAGTATATTGTCTACGTCTGAGGAATAAGAGTCGCAGAAAGATGCTCAACTCACATCAGTGGAAAGTTGGTGGAAAGTCGGTGGTAGGTGGGCAATGGTGGCAAAAGGGGTGATTTGGAAGGTAAGGAAAGGGGTGGAAGCTCAAGGGGAGAGGGTGCTGAGGCTGATTACAGAGAATGGCAGGCACATTTGCAGACTGAAGAGAAGGAGCCAGTGGGAAGGAAGTTTAAAGAAATGGGGAGGCACAACATAGCCAAAAGGTGAGAGCAACCCAAGTGTCCATCAGTGGATGAATGGATAAGGAAAATGTGGTATATCCATACAATGAAATATGATTTAGCCTTAAACAAGAAGGAAATTCTAACACATGCTACAACATGGAAGAACGTTGAGGAGATAATGCTGTGAAATAAGCCACTCATGAAAAGATAATACAAGCATTCCTCAGAGATGTTGTGGGTTTGTTTATAAACCACCTCAATGAGCAAGTACTGCAATAAAGTGAGTTGGAGGATTTTGGTCTTGCCTACGATTTGTACAAAACGCCACACCTGTGAAGCACAATAAAACGAGGTCTGCTACACTGTGCGATTCCACTTGCAGAATGGTGGTTGCCAGGGGCTGGGGGAGGGGCCGAGGGAGTTATGCTTCATGGGTGCAGAGTTTCAGTTTTGCAAGATGAAAAGAGTTCTAGAGATAGATGGTGATAATGGCTGTAAAACAACAGGAATATACACTTAAAAATTGCTAAGATGGTAAATGTTATCTTATTTGTATTTTACCACAGTTTGAAAGAAAAAACATAAGTGGGAAACTATTGAAATCTGAATAAATCTGTGATTTACTTAGTAGTAATATACCAAGATTTAATATAAATATATTCACTAAAAGCATCAGTGCTATCGTTTCCCCCCTTTCTTGTGCATCACTGAAACCATTCAAACAGAATGACTACATCAACAATAAGTCTAAGTGTGTATAACACTATTTTAATGGACTATACATAAATTACTCACTAGCGTATTAATAAATACCTTAACCTCCCGAAGATTCATGCATTCCTCCCAGGAATAAAACTTTCTTTTCATTCTAAAAGAGAAGAAAGAAACAAGTAATATGCTTACTCCCAGTCACAGGTTAAATTTTATTTTGAAAAAAAAAAAAAAATTACTCTGAAACTAATGAATAGTGCTTAAAATTGGTTTTGATTTTTATCAAATATTATACTATCCAAAACAGCATTCCTTTAAAAATCTGGCAGTGCAATCAGTCCTGCATCCCCAAATTTCCCAGCAAAGGCGGCACAGGGCAGCCCGAAGAGGCCTGGTCTGCGTTCTTGCTCTGTCACTGATAGGCTAACCTTACCCAGG
Organism: Tonatia bakeri; assembly: GCA_004024845.1. Lineage (NCBI taxonomy): Eukaryota > Metazoa > Chordata > Mammalia > Chiroptera > Phyllostomidae > Tonatia > Tonatia bakeri. The sequence goes on from PVIA01007225.1 coordinate 32,953, forward strand.
AGGGAGTCCTTGATTGTTTTATTTAGACCTGAGCTGTCCAACGGACCTTTCTATTATGCTGGAAATGTTTTGTCTATCCAGTACAGTGTGGACACTACAGTGTGGACAATAGCCACTACACATGTGGCTACTAAGCACTTGGAATATGGCTAGTACAACACAGGAACTGAATTTTAATTAAATTTACATTTAAAGACCACACATGATTACTTGCTACCAAGTTAAACAACACAGTTCTAGGCATGCCAGTACCGGGTTGGCAAGCCATATCCCATGGGCCAACTCCACTCCACCATCTGTTTTTCTATAGCCCATGAGCTAAGATGGCATTTATATTTTTAAATAGTTGGGACTGAAAAATCAAAAGAATAATATTTTGTGGCATGTGACAATTATCTGAAATTCAAATGACAGCTTCCACAAATGACGTTTTATTGGACTACAACCCCACTCATTCATTTCTATGTGGTCTATGACTGCTTTCACACTGCAGCAGCAGCGCTGAATTGCGACGGGGGCCATATGGCCTGCAGAGCCTGAAATATTTACTGTCTGGCTCTTTCCAGAAAACGCTTGCCAGCTCTGCTGTGGAGCCTGAGGAGAGGAAGAGAAGCCTGTTAGCTAACCAGGAACCCCGGTTCCAAGGCTCTATTGTTCACCACACTTGAACCACACTGGCTTGTTTGAACCTTACAGCTGCCCTGTGGAACAGATGCGGCAGGTGAGGCAACGAAGAAACAGAGAAGCGACACGATTTTCCCAAGATCTCACTGTTGGCTAGTCACAGACAAACTTTCATCTCTCCACATCACTCTGACACTCCGTCACAGATGTCACAGTGTCTCCTGGTTGAGTGACTGATTCCTTTATTCATGCCCCAAATAATTACTTAGCCCTTCCTGTGTGGCAGGGACTTTGTCAGGCACTGGGAATCCCATGATGAGAGAGACATCCCTCGTGGAACTGACATCGTAGCAGGAAGGCAGGTAATTAATCATCTTCTGTACTAAGTGCTATGAAGGAAAGGCACAGGGCAGTGTGAGAGGGGGCCTCGAGGCGACCTAACCTCGTCTGGGGTAGCAGGAACATTTCCCTAGGGAAGTGGTATTTCAACCAAAACCTGACAGATGAGTAGAATTTAGTCTGGTAGGAGGCATGGGGGGGAATATCAATGTGAAATCTTGGGGCAGAACTGCACTGGTGAGTTCAAGAAGCTAAAAGGCCAGAGTGGCCAGAACAAAGTAGGCGCCGGGTCGTGACTGATAGGAGATAAGGCTGAAGAATGCAGCAGGGGCTGAACGAAGCAGCTATCTGTAGGTCCCATTAAAAACTGGGGGCTTGATCCTAAAATGGCCGAAAGACACTGAAAGCTGTCTTAGTTTGAGTCCACGGAAAGCAGAGCCTGAGGCAAGGACTCATTCAGATGCAGGGCATTTATTCATTCCAGGAAGTCAGGGCAAGGAGCAGGGAAACTGGGAACAGAGAGGTAGGAAATCCATTAAAGGGTGCCTTGCTGAGCTGATACCAAGGAGGGCAACTGGGCCTCAGGCCAGCTGGGACCTTCTCAGGTACTGTGTAGAAGGCACGCTGGTTGAGAGTGTCCTGCATGTACTTGTGGAGGAATGCTGGTGGTGGGTGTGAAACTGTGCACCAGAGCACACTGGAGTCAGAAGACATGATGGGGCAGCAGGGACACAGAGAATATTCAACACAAATGGTTTTAGATAATTAGATTCATGTATTTAAAATAACCCCTTCTGACTGGACTAGATCGGGCTAAGAATGGAAGACTGGAAAGCCCTACATAGGAAATTATTCCAGGAGCAGAGGTGGTAAATGATGAGGGGTTGAAAGGGCCGTTAGCAATGGAGTACAGAGCAGTAGGTGGGTCAGATACATACTGGCAGCTAGTCGTTAGAACTGACAAGACTAGTGGACCAGCAAATGAAGGGAAGTCATGAAGACTCCCAGCTTTCGCGGGGATGGTAGTGTCATTTATCAGGATGGAATACTGAAGAAGAAACAGGCTGGGAGCAGAAGCAGAACATGCTGGGTTATAGGTTCAGCTTTAGACATGAGGAATCGGAAGTGTCTAGAACAGCCAAATGGAGATGTTGAGAAAGAACCTGGATGTGAACGGGTGTGGCAGACACACTGCACAGACCCCAGCTCCTCATATGCACAACCTGGTATCACTCACTCCCTTCAATACCTTGCTTCTAACCAACAGAATACAGCAATTAGAAAGGAAACCATTTCTGTGCTTAGTTTAAAAGAAACAAAAAGATGTGGCTTCCACTTTGGTAGAAGATTCTCCTTGCCTTCTTGGCTCCCATGTCTTGATGAAGTAAGCTGCCACTAGCCAACAGCCAACCGGGGGGAACTGAGGCCCTCAGTCCGACAACCTGGGAGGTACTGAATGCTGCCCATAATCATGTGAGGGAGCTTGGATCTCTTCCCAATCCAGCTTTAGACATAACCCCAGTGCTGGCCAACACCTGCAACCCCATGAGAGACCCTCAAGCTGAGAACTCAGCTAATGAGTGCCCAGACTCCTGACCCACTGAAACTGTGAGGTAGTTATATCAAACTATTAATTCTCAGGGTCAACTCTACTAATACAATGAATCTGAACTCAGACTGCAAAGGGCAAGTGGGGTCGGGGGGACAGTAGTCACCAGACTACCGTATGTGTAAATGGTTCAAATTAGTCACTTAATTTCTCAGAGTTTCAGTTTCCCTTCTTAGGAAATAATATATATTAACCTGCTTGTTATAACCTCACAAGTACTGTGAAAGTACTCTTGAACACACTGAAAAAGTACTGGTGCTGTATGCTAAGTGGCAATGTGTTGAAGACCTCCTAGTGAGCATCCCAGGTGGGCCAGCACCTGACCCACAGCGATTGATGTCTGAGTTCTTCTCCACGCCTCCCGTGCACTCTCCTCTGGAAATGTCTCCAAGACGAGGAATGGAGAGGGCAGAGCTAAAGCAATGTTGGCAATGTACAGCTGAAGATAAATTCATAAGAGTGGAGGAAAAACTTACTTTTTAATGGCAATCAGTTCCCCAGACTCGATGCTTCTTCCCAGCAGGACGGAACCGTAGGTTCCATCCCCGAGCTGCCTGATCGTTGTGTATCTATTCATGGTGTGCCCGTGCAGGCCGGACACTCATCTCAGGGCCGAGGGGGCTCAGTCCTGCAGCGGCGGCGGGCCTCCCCGGAGTGTAACCAGATTTTTCTGTGGCAGCACCCGCACAAGGTATTCAACAGAACGGGACTATCTCCCAAATACATATTTTCAAAGATCAGTCTTCTGCCTGCAGAGAAAAATCAAGGACAAGGATAAATGCCAATGTATAGTTTGAGTTTTTGTATTTTTATAGTCTAAACCGAGACTCAGCCGTCTATACCCACTCCCTCCCCTGCCACCTGTTCTTATAAATAAAGTTTTATTGGAACACAGTCCTTCCCACGCACTTGCACATGGTATGTGGCTGCTTTCACACTGCAACAGCAAAGCTGAGTGGTTGGACAAAGACCCCATGGCCCACGAAGCTGAAAGTTTTTATTTTCTGACCCGTTACAGAACAAGTATGTCAGCCTGTGATCCAAAAAATGCTCTTTAACAAGTTTTTATAAAACTAGAGAAACCATTCTTGGAAAGTGCGTTTTTCACCAACTCAGAAATGAATCGCTACAAGTCAATGCTTTTTTGTTGACTAACCTCTGTAGACAAACCCTGCACAATAACTATGGTCAATAAAATCTGCTGAGCTTATGCTAAATATACTGTGTTCTGTAACTCAGCTACAACTAACAATGTAAACATACTAAAACCAAGAAATGCTAAAAAGAAAGTTCTCCTGATTGAGAACTTACATGTGCTCCACGGTCTATTTGTGGCGACTAGTAGTATTTTTCCTGCTGGACATTCAGAAGCTAAACAAAGAGCGAGTCATTGTTCTCAGGGCTACTTCTAGGCTCGCCTCTTTTAAAGTCATTCAGTTGAGGGTTTTTTTTTTTAATTAAAACTGTTTTCAGTTGTGTTTTTTTAATACATCAATGATTTTTCATTTATAAAATTGACAATCATGCAGTCTGCTTATAATAAAGAAAATGTGATAAAAACTCATGTGAATGCAATGCCTTCATATAAACATTAATAAAATGTAAATACTTAGATAAGAACGATAAAGATATTTTTAAATACAGCAATTAAATTAATTATCTGAAGAATCAGAAAAAATCAGAAAATAATGATTAGAATTGTGTGACCTTCTGCATCTAAATCCAAATCCAGTCTATGCAGCTCCTTCTTCCAGAAGAATTCTTTCCAACCAATGAATATAGAAGGAAAGAAAGAAGAAATTCACTCCTAAGCACGCATCACAGTACAATTTGTTACAGACAGAATTTTCTGCTGAATGCAAATATTAGATGACAAAAGGCTGAAGAGAAACAGGATATCTGCATAGTTTCAAAGTATCTCTAAGGTATTTATCAACTTCAAAGAAAAGGATGGTAACCGTACAGGGAAAATCCGGCAGAAACGTCCTTACCCAAGTGATCAAGACCAATATCACCATTAATGAGACGTATGGTCATGTGCCCTGGACATGAAGCTCTGAGAAGGTCATGACATCACCCCGGTGTTTTTGTCAACAACGCAGAACCTCACTCCATCCATGAGCAAACAGCAGACAGACCCAAATGAGGGACATTCTGTACAAAAGACTGACTGACACTCTTCAGAAGTGTCGAGATCACAAAAGCAAGGACAGACTAAGGAGCTGTCACAGATTGGAGGCAGTTAAGGAGACATGACAACTAAATGCAATGTGAGACCCTGGACAGGACCCTTGAACAGAAAAAAGGCCTGAGTGGAAAAGTTGGTGACATGTGAACACTATCTGTAGTTTAGTTAAGCAGCATTGTGTCAGATCTAACTTCCTGGTTTTGATCATCATTCTATGATTATAGATGTTACCGTAAGGGGAAGCACTGGGTAAAGGATTTCTAGGAACACTCTGTCCTATTTTTGCAATTTTTTTGGCAGTCTAAAATTAGTTCATAATTAAAAATTTTTTAAAAATCCAGTCCATATTCTTGTGAAGGCTGTGTGTGACCCTGAGGACCTTAAGAACTGTAAAGGTTATGTCTGATTTCACATACTCTACCATTTCATTGGAAGAGACCAACCTCCCCAACCCAAACTCATTGGCCTCCTTCCCCCTAGAACCATTTTAAAGCCACAGTTAGAGGGGCCTTCTCCTTGCGTCTGAAACTCTTCAGGATCAGACTCCTACAACTTCCTTCAGCAGCTCTTCACAGTGACATATTCCATTGCTGACAAATAAATATTTATAAAGCACCTCCTATGCGACAGACCCTATGTTAGCATCTGGGGACACAAAGACCAACAAAATGTGGTCCATCTTTTCAAAGAGCCTATGGCCTCACAGCAGGGGGTAAGAGTGGCTGGTGGTGGGGGCAGACATGTACTCAGGAATACGCACTAAGATATTTCAAGTACACCTAGGGTACGAGATGTGGGGAGACAATGAGGGGAGAGGCCCCTGGCTTCCAGCTGGGTCAGTTACATCTGGGCTCAGGAGGGCAGTGAGGATTCATAAAAAAATTGACTATAGAAAGAAAAAGAAAAGTAGGTGTTGTGTAAGGTACTTCTAAGCACTCCAAGGAGCACGAACTAAAGCACAGGTGCTTGGACCTGCGGTGGAGGGACAGGTGAGGTGCTTGGAGCTGGAAGGAGGTAACCCTACAGTGTGGTTTGTGGGGGGTCTCAGATGCCGTTTGGAGAAACACGGTGTCTGACTAGCTCTTGTACTAAAGGAGAAGAAAACACCTATAAAGGCCGTTATTGGGTCAATGGGAACAATTGAAATACAGATGGCAGATTAGATAAAAGCATTGTATCTGTATTAAATTTACTGAAGGTGCCTGTCCTGTGGTTCTGTAAGAGCATATTCGGATTCTTAGAGAGAACGCCCTGAAGGATTTATAAGTAAAGGTCTATGATGTATGCAGTTTATTCTCAAGCAGGTAGAACAAAAAGTGTGTGTGTGTGTGTGTGTGTGTGTGTTTGGAGAGAGAGAGAGCGCGCACACACAAGCACACAAACGGGGTAAAATGTTAACAGCAGGTAAATCTGGGCTAAAGGTAGATGGGTATTCTTTGTACTATTTTTGTAACTTTCCTGTATGTTTGCAATTTTCCTAGATTAAAAGTTGGAAATATTATCCTCTAAATGTAAAGGAATTGAATCTTAAAAAAAACCCACACATGTATTAAATATTTTACTTCAGCTTAAACCATACAAATGTAAATTTACTTAATAAAAACCTAGCACTGAGTTGTTCATAAGATAGAGTGCTATCATACATTGTGGCCCACCCACTTCATGATTACAGCTGTGTCTGTCTGGGATTCAAGCTCTGCCTCAACATAACATAGAAATAGCATGTGGGCCACAACCTAGGCAATTTGGGGCCCTGTGTTGGTTTTTCCCCCTTTTTCTTCTTTTTCCTTTTTATCACCATATATTTTTGATAGGACAATTGATTTCTGCATCATTCGTAATTTCACTTTCCAACAAATTAAAATTCCCAAAACACTGTTATGTCATCTCCCTAAAAAAAAAAAATCATTGGAACTTTGATTTGTCAAAAACCAGCTAAGTAATAAGTCACATGCTTCATTAAAAAACAAGTAGCCCTGGCCAGCATGGCTCAGTTGCTTAGAGCACTGTCCCATCATCGAAAGGTTGCAGGTTCACTCAGCTCCCAGTCAGGGAGCCTACACCTGCTCCCTCAGGGAGCCTAGGGATGGCTGCAGGTGCCATCCCTAGTCCCGGTGCATACTGGAGGCAACCAACTGATGTTTCTTCTCGCTCCCTTCTCCTCTTTTTAAAAGTAATGAAAAATATGTCCTCGGGTGAAGATAAAAAATTTAAAAATTAAAAAAAAATGTAGACTTTGACCTAGAAATAATGCAAAGTCAAGTAAGATTGTTTTTTTTTTAAACTAGGGCCTAACATGATCAGATTTGCCTTTTGTAATCCAATTTGTTAGAATATTTTTCTTAATGTCCAACCAAAACTTGCCTACTGTAATTTAAGCTAATTTCTTCATGCTTATTCCTTTGTGGATATAAAGAAAATATGTCAAAAAAATCTGTCTCTATATATGAAGTTAGTAATCACATGTGTGTCTCTCAGCCTTTTCTTGCTTTAATTATACAACTTTCCTCACAGGACTGTTTTCCACTCCTTTAATTATCTTTGGCATTCACCACTGAATCCTCACGCATTTCTCCATCTGCTTGATGAACTGTGGTGACCAAAACTTAGTAATGACCCTCGTGCCAGTAGGCATGTGGGCTCTTCCCCACATTTTTTTTTTTTGCAATGGCATTATACTAATGAATCCCATCTATTAATTATTAATCATAGAAGCCTTTCTTTGATAATTAATGTCCCACTACTTCCCCACCCACTTAAGTTGTATAATTGGGACAATGCTTTCCCTCGATGATCACTGAGAAAACTACTTGTGAAAGCATTAAGAACTTGATTGAAATTGAGATAAAGTGGGTCATTCATTCAACACACAGTCACCCTAACAATTCTTTCTTGTTACAGTTTTTCATATTATCATAGAACAAAATCCAATTACTCTGGCAAGCTTTCACGGTCACCATGGCTTGGAAGTTGCTTTTTCATCTTGATATTTTCACGTAATTGATTCAGGTAATTGATGAGTAATGATTGTATAACAGATGAGACTAGTGTCTCTTCAGGCTGAGATGCTAAGCATTATGCAAGGCTTTGGGGACACGTTATAGGTAAGATAAGGGTCCTTCCTCTCCATAATTCACAACTGACACGTACATGAAAACTGCAGACAGTGCAATGGAGAACATGGTAGAGAGAACTCCGACTCCTGGGAGAAAGGAGAGGTCTGACAACCCTTCAGAGAAGTGGGAGGACTGAGGCACTAAAGAATGAGCACAGCTTTAATATACACAAAAGGGAAAAAGGAATTAGATGGAGGAAGCTGTGTGCAGAAGGCTGGCGGGTACAGGCCTTGGTATATTCATGACCGGGCAAAAGCCTAGAGTTTCAGTCCCTGGCTGAACATTAGAATCACCTGGGGAACTTTTAACACATACTGATGCCCAGGCTTCACCTCTAACAGTTAGGTCAGGGTGACCTAAAACTAATACAAAATAATATTGAATATAAACTGCAATTGAAAGTGAAATTAATTAAAGGAGAGTTAGATCAGGGTGGGAATGAGTTTCAGTCGTTTGGGAAGCTCTCCAGGGGACTCTGGTGTGCAACCAGTGTGGTGCAGGACAGGGCCAGGACGTAAGACCCCCGGACTGCAGTAAGGAAATGGCAGGAATGGCCTGGAACTTAGGGTGGGGCCCAGCTGTGGGGGTATGTACATTTGCCATGCAGGAGTTTGGTTTTTAACCTGCAGAGGGAAGATCTCCAGGGTTTCTAGGCAGGGAAATGACACGAGGAAAATCCCTCCTGGAGACCAGACAGATGTTAGAACAGAGAAACCAGAGGTAAAGAGACTCGTGAGGTAGGACCGAAATACTCCAGGTGAAACATGCCCAAGACCTGCACAGAGGCACTGGGATGGATGAATCTTAGAAACAGAAGGACACTCAGGTTTGGGTTTGGAATAGAGAATGTGTGTGTATGTATTATCTGGAAATGTGCAGAGACAATGAGTTCTCACTTCTAAGGTGCTGAATTTGAGGTATGTGTAAATCCCCCATTGGAGATGCTCCGTGGGCAGCTACAAGTACTTCTAAGGTTGATCCGTTTTGTTTCCAAACAGTGCATTATTGAGGTTCTTCCCAGGAGCACTGAAACGAGGCTACTACAGTGCACAACTCTGGGGCACTCCATTCACACAGAACACTCCATTAGCACGCCCTCTGGAGTGCTCCAGCATGGTGGCCAAGGCCCCAGAGCAAGGGATATCACAGTCTCAACATACACCTGAGTTACTGTTCAACTTCAGATGGCAAACTTCATGGGAGATATTAAAGAACATACTGAGGGGTCTAAGTGAATGCACAGGAAGAGCAGTTGAAAAAAACACAGGAAAAGAAGTAAAAAAACTTAGGAAGCCATGGTAAAATTGTTTCAAGTGTACAAAGGGGTATCAGGGAGAAGGATGAATAATATTGTGTAGGGATCCAGAGAACAGAACCATGACCACTGTCTGAACTTTCTATTCTCTACTCCAGTGCGCTATTTCCTATCCTGAAAAAAGAAAGAATGAAGTGGTATTATTCAAATTAGCATTAGAGAAGAAGTTTCATTCCACCCACAGTCGATTCTGAGCATATCTCAGCAGGAAGTGGTCAAACACATTTGAGATCAGTGTTGTTCAGCTGTTCATCATTTCTGTGGTGGCCTGACTGCAATGACTCATGTCATGATCTGAAAGTGAAGAACAAAACCTCACGGCCGCTCGGGGAATGCACTGGGAAAAAGGAGGAGACGGGGGAGAGGCCATTGCTGCTCTACCCAAGAGCCATGCTGCTCTTCTTGCTCAGGTTATAGAACCCTGATTTTATTCAAGCCTCAGTCTAATGAGGGATGGCAGCCACCTACTACAGCCCTGGGCATTAACTCTGATCAGCTTAAGCCAAGCGAAGCGATACCACTTCTACTGAAAATTGTGAGCAGCGAGGCTGTGGCTCTGACTGAGGAGACGGAAAGCAAAGTAAGCTGATGAGGGAAGAGGACGGCTTCTGACAAGGAGCCGCTCCCTGATAAAGACCGCCGGCCAAGAGGTGGGCCTGCATTTCTGCCTTAAACATGATTACATAAAACTGGTATTTAGGGCTCAGGCAGCCTTCTGGTGACTGTAAGGGGTGAACTCTAAAGATGAGAGTATTTTCTTTTAAGGATGGACAAAAGGAAGAAACAGAAACGGGAACGGGGAGAGGAGAGGCTGAGTGGTGGAGGGTATCACGGGGCTGCTGCATGATCCCTGAAAACATCTGCCGTAGATTTCTCGTTATATGACCTAATTAAAGGTCTTTGTTGCTGAGGCTGTGGTTAGACATTCTACTGAGGAGAGCTGAAAGCACTCCTGAAACAGTGGACTAAGTGTACATTGACTTCAGATACAAAATTCTATAGGGGAGGTGCTAGAGACAGATCCATCAATCAGTGGATCAATCATCTGTAGTAAGCAGGGTTTTGAAAGCTGAAAAAGGTTAGTATAGCTGGAGACAAATTAGAAGAATTCTCTATTGACCTAAAGCTCAATTCTCCACCTACCACTATCTGCTTCTGTTTTGGAAAAACGTACAACTATAAATCTTTTGTCCTGCAACAAGGAGGAGTGTCCAAAGTAGCCCTGGGTACCACTCAGGGTTGCCTGGGCAGCTAGCCAGCTGGGAGGGGGGTTCTTTTCCCCAAGTTTATCAAAACCCAGCTTCTCCTGGGTCTTGAAGGTCTCCACATTCGAGGGGGATGGCTTTACCAGACAACTGCTATCTGCAGCTGGCCCCTAAACCCAGATTCTGCAAATCATCTGATTATGCCCACACCACATGTTCAACAGAGCACCGGGGGCCAGCACAGCTCTCCATGAAGATGGTGAGAAACTGGGACATCCAGGCCTCTCTTTCTTGCTCTCTTGATTTGAAAGTTTCCCTCAAAGAACATATTCCTTAATTCATGCTGTGTGACCTTGTGGAATTTTCTCCTAGTCCTGTGACATGGCAGGGGGGAATCATGAAAGGATCCCTCCTGGCACAATAAATGGGGTCCAATGTAGGGCCCACTCTGTATGTCACCAATAGTGAAATTTATATATGGCAACAGAGCTTAAGTTAAAGGCAACCACAGAAATCAGAGAACGTCCCAAAGACTTCCATACAATCATCTGAATTAAGGCAGCAGTGGTTTTCATTTATTCAAAATTAAATGTTTTAAGAATGAAATCAGAAGTCTATGTTTACTTACCCAATGAACAATGAAATTCCTTTTTGAAATATAGAGAATATTTCTCTACAATTCTGCACAGTGGATAAGACTTCACAACTGTGGCTGAAACCTCTGAATATGACTTCAGCATGTGGAGATTCACACTGTGTAGACCAGAGGCTGCAAAATGGCAGCTTGAGGACTGAATTCAGAGGTATGTTTTGAATCTACATCTAAAAAACAGGAAGTTTCTGCCCTGGCTGGCATAGCTCAGTGGATTGAGCGTGCGTGGGCTGCGAACCAAAGCATCACAGGTTCAATTCCCAGTCAGGGCACATGCCTGGGTGACAGGCCATGGCCCTCAGCAACCGCACATTGATGTTTCTCTCTCTCTTTCTCCCTCCCGTCCCTCTCTAAAAATAAATAAATTAAAAAAAAAAAAAAAAGAAAAGAAACTCAACTGCCCTGGCTGGTGTGACTCAGTGGATTGAGTGCTGGCCTGTGAACCAAAGGCGCACCGGTCTGGTTCCTGGGCGGGGCACATGCCTGGGTTGTGGGCATGACAGAGGCAACTGATCAGTGTTCCTCTCCTTGTCTTCCTCCCTCCCTTCCCCTCTAAAAATAAATAAAATCTTTAAAAATAAAAAAAATTTAAAAAAAAAACAGGAAGTTTCACACAAAAATCCAGATTTGGGTCTTCTCTGGGAAAACTGAAGGGCTAACAACATGGGATCCTTAGCCTTGTTCGGTGACAAAAAGCTGGAGAAGAGTAGTCACCATCTCTTCACACTGAACATGAACTCCAGCTCACTACAGCCCTCATCTCCCTCTTGTCCCTAAAATAATTTCCTTCTCAGTTCCCAAATATTTTTTTAGTCGCCATTTATTTTTGTGCCTTGACAGCCACTTGCTTTACTGGAAGAAAAATACTTCTCTGTTTCTATGCTGCTATCCAAAGTGACAAGCTAGCCCGGGCTGGTGTGGTTCAGTGGATTGGGCACAGGCCTGTGAACCAAAGGGTCGCCGGCTTGATTCCCAGGCAGGGCACATGCCTGGACTGCAGGCCGGGTCCCCAGTAAGGGGCATGCGAGAGCAACCACACATTGATGTTTCTCTCCCTCTCTTTTTCCTTCCCTTCCCCTCTCTCTAAAAAATAGATAAAATCTTAAACAATATATAGTACGCCCAGTTAACTCTGAATTTCAGATAAAAAACAATTAGTCTAATTATGTCCCATGTAATATTTGGGGCATACTTATACTAAATGACAATTCATTGTTTATTTGAAGTTCAAATTTAGCTGGACATTCTGTATTTTTTTAAAAAGTGACAAACTAAAAGACAATCTGTCAGCGGGCGAGGAGGGAGGTTAAGGAGTGGAGGGATTGAGTGAAGACGAGAAAGGACCCTTGGCCAAGGACAACAGTGTGGTGACTGTGGGGTGAAGAGGACTACATAATCATGAGAAAAAAATACAATACAGATTAAATTTAAAAAAAAAAAACAACCTGAAAAAGCAAAAAACCTCATGTTTGAAAAAAAGTGGAAGAAAAGAAAAATTGTTCTTTATTTAAAAGAGAAGAACAATTCCTCACCGCTTAACAAGCACGCACCTAGCTTCCTCCAGGCGTTTCACTTCCTCCTGTGCCCTACAGCACGCGAATTCGCAGCTCCTGGTATGGACCGGGAGGACTGCTGCAGGAGGGAATGGAATGCAGCAGCCCGTCCTTTAGCTTGGGAACTGGCTAACACGCTCAGGGGCAAAGAATTAACTCGGATAAATCACTCTCTATAACTTACCTTCCTAATACATCAAATAAGCCAAAAAGCTACTATTAATAATTTTAGTACTTACAATGCATACAGTACTATTATAATACTTTGCATATATTAATCCACTTAATCCTTACAACCATACCAGGTAACTGTTTTTATTATCATCCCTATTTTATAATAAGGAAACTGAGGCATAAGCAACTTGCTCAGTACTGTTATCATCATCCCCCCATTTTACAGACAAGGAAACTGAGACACCTGTCCCAGGTTATACAACTAACAAGCAGTGGGACTGGGACAGGAACTCAGGCTGATCGAACCAAACTCAAGGGAAAGGCGACAAAAGATCCAAAGACTATGAAATCTTTTGAGGATCTGAGAGTAAGAGGAATTAGAGGAAGTACTTTGTAGCTCAGAGTCCAAATATGGAAACCAGCGATGTGGCCATGTTCTAGTTGGCCTCATTCTGCAAACAAACATCAGTCAGGGGACCCAGCGGGGACCTCCCCAGCAGTGGAAGCAAAGTGAAGGCAGAAAAAGCGGGACACGGCCCCAGTTCCCAGTTGGCACAGACCCCCCTCTGACTCTGAGTCTCTTGGTCCTTAGGTTTACTTTCTATAAAATTGGGACATTGGACTTGATGCAGTTAAGAGGTTTCTTGCTCAAATGCTCTGTGATTCTGTGACTGTGTCTGGAACCAAGTTTGCATTGTCTAAGATAAAAATGGGTCACTGGCCCTGGCTAGGTAGCTCAGTTGGTTGGAGCATCATCCCAACACGCCAGTGTTACCAGTTTGATCCCCAGTCAGGGCACCTGTGAGGGTCAGCCAATGAATGCATAAATAAGCAGAACAGCAGGTTGATGTCTCTCTCTTTCTCTCTTTTTCTCCATAATATGCAATGGAAACTAGCAAAGAGAAGAGAGCTCCCCAGAGGGAGGCTGTTTTAACACTTCTCTTTCAGAGAGGGACAAGTACCCCCTGCCTCAGCTGGGCCCCAAAGTTCAGCATCTACAACAATCACTCTTCAAAGCCTCCTGCCCCAACCTACACAGACACAGCTAATAACTTCCTCAGTGCCCTGTCCCCATCTCAATGTCCCCACACCTTCTCCAGTGGTCAGTGACAGGTAGACCTGCCCCCCACATCAGCCAGATCCCCCACCACACTTCCTTCACCTCTGTGTTCTCACACTTCATACTCCATTTGCATGTATCAGTTACTCAAAGACTGTCTGAATGGCCAAAATGTGAATTTTAGTCTTTGCTATTTATTTTGTGTACCACCCTCGGTAAGTATCTCAAAACTCTCAGTGCTTCTAGTTCTTCATGAGCAAAGTAATGATGATCAAATTGTTTGTCCTGCCCACAAATGTTCAGAAGTTCTCAAATGGAAGAATCGTAAATGCTAGAGAAAAGCTAAGGCAGGCAGGCTGTCTGGACCCTCCCACCACAATGCCAGAATCACTGAGTCTCAGAGAATCACAAACAGGCCCCCTCAGTGTGGTCAGATTGGGTCTTTGGCCTTTGGGTAAGGTTTTACCCAACTAACAAAGAAATACAACTTTATTTCACTTTCAAAGAGTTCCAGCCTATCTTTGAAATATAGATGAGAGTTTCCTGGCTAGGCGGCATTCAGGAAAACTTCCGGCAGATCAGCCCCGATTCCACCCCCTCTGCTACAGTCCTCAGTGGAGGCAAAGAGCATCTGCTTGTACAGAGTGCCCTGCTCATCCCCAGGCTGGACACCAGAGACTGCGCCCAGGGACCATGGCAGTGATTCTGTATTTTGAAATCCTGATAGGCACTGAATAAGGGCCACTATTACTCCTTTGTTAAGCTAGGAGACAGAAAACTGTGCAAACACAGGTTTCCCTGAGTTATGGCTTACCAGCCTGCTGACCCATTAAGACCCTCATGAGAAACTTTCTCCCTTAGCCTTAATTGTTTTACACTGAAAAGATTCCATTACTTTCATCTGTCCTCATAGGAAAACTGGATCATGTGCAAAATCATTCAACGGTCCTTCTCATGGCACTTCTGAGTTCCATTTTTACCTTAACCAGCATGTAATTAATTACACATCGAAATCCAGGTCCATGCATGTCATAACTTGACAAGAGTAAATTAATACTGTTAATTTCTTTTTAAAAGGTACTAGAAATAGTACATGGGTTCATATTTTTTCTCTCTGGAGCACAATTCTTCTGCCTATGTATACATTTTAGCAGAAATGTTCTCTAAGTATTTTGCCTCTTAAATGAGCACTTTTCTCGATACTGGGGACAGCAGCTACCAGGCCAAAACAACCTCCTTTATGTGGAACTCACTCTGCCTTTACCTTGTCAAAGGAGAAAGGTGCTTTCAACAGCATCCAGTGGTGAGACGGGGGAAGATCGGTTCTCTGGTGCGCCTCTTCCATTCCCCAGAAACTGCTCAGGGTCTTCACCTCCCTCTCCTGCATCAACCCCAGCTTCTGAGAAAAGAACTCCCCGAGCACCAGGGCCCTTAATCCCCTGGAAAAGTGTCCACAACATCCCATCGCTTCTCCTGCAATACCAAAGGGTGCTCACACCCCACAGCTTAAAACAAAGTCTTCAATCCCTTGCAGATTACCTCTAAACTAGGCCATCATTCTTTATTTCTAAAAGCCATCATTATTTCTAAAAGCCATCATTCTGTGGCTTTTGTGGACTGGAAAGGACTGAAAGGAGAGCCAAATGTTAAGGAGCTGGAGGAAGGACACCTTTACCCTGACTTGCATGAAACTGTGGATGAGCTGGGGTGACTGACAGCCCTGTGCTTAAAGAAGGCTGTTGAGTGGCGACAGGTGCCTGCCTGACGCCACCCCCAGTCAAGGGTGGGCAAGGCCGGGTGAGGCGAAGATGGGGGTAGATGAGAGACATGCCAAGCGCCCTGCAAACGTTGCAGCACATTTAATTCAGGAGCTGACCTCACTCCAGTGGAAGCTGATTCACTATCACGTATAACGACAAACAAATCAGTAAATATATACATCAAGGAAGTAAAAAGGCTTAATGTAAAAATAACACAGAGCAGGAGTGACAAACATTTTCTGGTAAGGGCCAGTAAATATTTTAGGCTTTGAGGGCTATATGTCTGTGTCACAACTACTCAACCTCGCCACTGCAGCACAAAAGCAGTCCTTGATGATAAGGGAATAAACGGACACGGCTGCGTTCCAGGACGGCTACTCTATTCTAGAACACAGGCAGCAGGCAGGACATGCCTGCAGGGCACAGTGTGTGGCCCTTGGAACAGAAGAAACACCGCAAGTAAACAGAAACTCTTTGGCCCTCTCCATGCAACCCTCATCTAACCCTAGGTTACAGGGTCATAGGTATGAACTGTGTTTATCCCTAGAATATAAGCGATTTGAGGGCCGAAATGTTATACTCACAACTGTATTCCCAGCACCTAGTTGAGTACCTGGCATACAGCTGGCACAAATAAGTGTTCACAGTAAAGATTTGCTGAATGAATACATTAAAGAATCATCAGCTTACAGGTTTGTAAGTGGTTATTTTGCCTATAGGTGATTTTCCCTATCAGCAACCCATTCCCACTGCCACCCCCCTCACACCCTCCTTTGCAAAGTTGTATAACTATATGGGGACTAGTGCACAAAAATGATGAATCCTTCTAAAAACTTCTACACTGATTTAGAAAAGCATGCTTTTTAATGGCTAAATAACATGTGAGCACGTATAGCTTACTTTTTTCTCACTCGGTTTTGTCTGAGTTAAATCACCCTTTCATAATTCACTTTCAAAGTCAGGGCAGTGTCCGAGCCCACAAAACCATTAACTATTGTTTTTTGGAGAACTGCAAGTTCAGGCAGATAGTGACTTTCCTGAGAGTGTCAAACATGTCGTTGGACAGGACACCATAATTCTTTACCTGTTTGGTTTCCAGGCCATTATCTTTTACGGTAACCATGAGGACAGTCATGTGGTACCAGCACTTTATCGCAGGTCACACTGTACCTACAGAAAGGTAAAAGACTCGCATCAACCGTTCCACAAACACACGGGGCTCTCCAGCTCCTGGCCATCACTCTACACTTATCAGATGGCTATTAAGAGCCCTCAATGTGGCGGAAAAGCACCAAGTGACAGGTGAGGCCCTACTGTGGCCCTTCCATTAAAAAGAAAAAAAAACTGGGGTAGGATGACAAACTTAAAATCCAGGAAACATTTAAAGTAGGATACTATATAACAATGCTAATTAGTATAGACTGAAAGTTAAATTCACTAGAACCTAAGTTCAACATGGTGTAGCATAATGTTGAGGAAACTACAGGCTGTGAAATTAGATTTTTTTCCTGTGAGGGACCTTTTTAACCATCCAACACCCTCACTTTACAGATGAGATCTAGAGACCCAACTAATAGGAATAGAATTCTTATCTTCAGAGTAGTATCTTTTTAATGTGTGACTAAGAAATGTTTTAATAACCTCTTAAACATGTATCAAATGCTCCCTACTTCCCCTTTTGTAAAAAAAACATATGAATGTATTGCCGACTATGAGCCACATATAAAAAAAGTGACAGATCTCTGAAAATGTGCTTTCTTCACCCTCTGAGACAACGTCACTAGTCAGCGCACATAGGATTTAATTCCAGCTGCACCAGCGAGTCTTGACCACAAATGCTCTTCCCATGAAGGTTTCAACTTTCAAAGCACAGAGCATCAGGCATTCATTCAATGAGAAAGGATGCTTCAGTTTCCTTGGAAGGAAGTCAGGAATGGAAGCCTCCCGCCTGGACTGCGTATCTTTCTAGGATCTGTTGAGTAGCAGTATTCTCCCGCCATCGCACAGCACCCCACTAGGCACAGAGACTGAGTGGGATGCCCACGCCTGCTTTCCTCACCACACTGGGGGAGCCCACACTGCTGCTTCACCGTCCTCTTGGGCTGCAAGTAAAGGCAATCTGATTCCTTCCTGCCACAATACTTTCTTAGCATTTTAATATAATTTGCCCCAGAAAATGATTTGCTTCACTATATTACTGTTACGGGGTAATCTACTGGAACATGTGTGTATGGATAAGGAAGTTAAAACTGTGTTGCAAAGGTAAGCACAGCCACGACTAGGCCATGGTTACACTATCACCTTCAAACAATGTATGTGTATAAGTTGCCTGGTACACACCTCTGTTTGCACATTCTTGCAGCCAAGCACATCAGCCACAAACACTGAGGCCCACAGAGAGGAGATTTCTGACCCTCTAGTCAGAGGCCCTTCTCAGAACGCCATGTTGGTCAGACTGCTGCTGAGAGAATTACAATGAAGTGAGACACTATTCACAGACTGACAGATCGACATATATAGAAAGGTCACTGTACCCAGAATTCTGCCAAGAAAGAGCTAGGTAAGCAGTCCTGCCACAAACACATATACTCGTACATACCCCACAAACAGAAAAATAGGAAAGCAAGAGAGGTAAAACTCTAACTCAATAAGATCCTGCAAAATGAAATGGAGGAGCTTGCCTCAAGAGAAGCAGTCAAAAAAAAAAAAAAATTCAAAAGGCAGCAGTGTTCCTGGCAAGATTCAGATGGAAAAACAGCAACAGATCCCAGAAGGAGAGCTCTAGCCAGGAATAACCTAAGCTCAAGCCATTTTAAGTAAGGGCAGGATAACACTCACTAAGCTTCACTGCAGGACTGCCCATGCTCTGGGCCTCCAGGCTAAGTCAACTTGTGGTCTACTACAAGTCAATCAACAAACATCAACCAAATATTTGCAACCTGTTCAGGCCTCTGCGAGTCACTGTTGGGGGGTGAGCAGATTTTTGTCAGGCATACATGAGGCACTGCCTGCTGGACCAGGTCGCCTTCCCAGCACAGTCAGCAGGGGAAGTATTTCCCCTAGTTTACATGTGAGAAAACTAATGCTGGGCCAATTCCACAAGGCCACATAAGTAATAAGTGGAGTCAGGCCCTGACCTCAATTCTGCCTGACTCCAAAGCCCACAATGCCACATTACCATGCATAAAATATGGCTCCTGCCCTAAAGAGGCTTAAAATAGTCTAAACCAATTAGAGATCAATACAGCCAGTATAAGGAAGGGCTTACAAACAAGTATTTTAAGACTTTAAGGAAAGAGAAGAGGAATGAGTAGTTAGAGAAGACATTATGAAAAAAGTAGGACTTAGGCTCCTCCTCAGGGGATGGCAAAGATTTGCACAGGAGAGTGGAGGGCATGGAGGGAGTTTCTAGGAAGAGCCTGGCTCCTTTAGCAGGATAGAGCAAGAAGACCAAACCCCACAGAGCACAGAGAAGTGTGCTAAACTGAAAATGAGATTTAGATAGGAGGGGTGAGGCCGACTACAAGAGACCTTGAAAACTCAGACAAATTATTTTAGAGACTTTAGAGGAACTGCAGGTGGCAAAGCAAGGAGAGGCACATGGAAGTGGTAGTTGAAAAGTTTTAGAGAGATTAGATGGACCAGGAATGCTGAAGATTCCAGAAAGGGGAATATCTCATTCATTCACTCATTCATTCAGGAAACATTTACTGAGGACTTACCAAGAGCCAGGCCTGGAAGGCTAGCTAAGAGGCTGCTCCAGTCTGCAGGAAAGGAAGGGCGAGGTTCTGGATTCAAACATAGACTGAGGGATCTATGTACCTCACGGTTCAAAGGTTTTCATGACTCATTGACATAAAGGAGGGAGGAAATGAAGGAAAAGATACGGATAATTCTAAAGGTTCAATATCAACATGATTTCCACCTTTATCAGGAACCTCAAAAAGCAATGAGGATAAAGCATGCAACGGGCTTTGAGGATGTTGAACAGTCAATAAACAACATACCTTTCGCCACCCAAGACCTGTTCTTTAACCTGTAGGTAGGAAATTTCACCGAGAAAAACCATTTCTTTGTAACTAAATGCTGAGTTCCCTCGGCAAGGAACACAGACCTCTGCTAATTCAGACAGGCTCCATCAAGCCTCCAACACATCCCTCCATCATCTAAAACTGAACCGGTCTCATTTAGAAACACGACTGCCCACTCCTGCCAGCCACGAGTTTTGATTTTGGAGAAGGGGCACAAAGCAAGGTGGAAGAGGGGGAGAATAAAGTGTGCAGGGTCACTGTAGAGGGTCGGACCTTAGAGAGAGGGCAGTGGTACAGTATATCATTTTGCATAAAGAATCCCCCCAGCACAGCTTTCATTATTTCTACACCCACTTCTAAGTGTTTTGCAATCACTGGTCCTCAAAGAGGTATGAAGGCCTTGAAGATTCCCTACCAAATTGTAGTGCTTTGTTCAGAAACTATTTCAAATGTGCATATTTATGCATACATTAACTCCTAGCGCTGCTAGCATATGGTTGAGACAAATTCTTCTTAATTATTTATATGTTTACTACACAGATTTAACGCTCATTTTAATTTTATATCAATAGTACAATTCATTATTGGGGCACATCCAGGAAGCCCACTCGTTGGGAAATGTGAAAAGTGAAAACGGTGGCAATGAAAGGTCTATTGCTGTAAAGAGCACTTCAGGACAAAATAAAAACACAACTGCCAATACCTTGGAGAAATCTAGCCCTGCATGCAAAATTCAAGGTGGTATTCTCTTAGTACAGTCAAGCTTTAGCAAAAACAGATCTTTCTTTAGTTGTGAGTGGAGATGAATACTCTTTTCTGCAGAAGGATGCATTAAGCTACTTTTATATTTAAAAGTAAAAGCTCTTAATGTTAGTGTCAAAGTCAAACTTTAAAAGGTGCAATACTGAAGAAACTCTTGTTCTGGAAAATCCGTCATCGTCCCTCTCATAACATATATTCCCATTAGTAAGAAAGAAACCAGAGCAGAAAGAAACCCAGTGAAAAATGGTTGCACATAAATGTGTGAGGATTCTTGTTCAGACCCCTTGCGGGACAGCCAAAGGCCTAGTCGGGAAAATTCCTAGAGCAAGTCCTCCACATCTTACTAAAGGGGCTTCACATGGGGCACGAATCTTTCCCCTTTTTAACACGAAAAGGTAAACACCCATCAAAATCTTCCAGACTCCGAGGAAACGGGAGTTTTCACGCCAAGAGGGAGAGAGAGACCCACATGACCGCCAGAGAAACTACAGCCCATTAACCTCTCCTTCCCGCTCCGATCACTCAAGGAGCCATGGGACAGGAGTCCTTCCGCAGCTCCAGCCCATCACCCCGAGTGACAGGTCACTCGGCAGAAGCCCCTAAATCCCTGACCCCACTTACTGGCGCGGCGAACACAGGCGGGGGCCCGCCCCTGCGGTGAGCGCAGTTCCTCGGCAAGTGGGGCGCAGCAGCCCGCTCCGGAAGTGAGAATAGGGGTGATCCCTGCTAGGACAGGCCGAGGCGTCCGTGCAGGGACGCCCGGGAGGTCCGGCGAGTCGCACGGGCCGCGCGGCGCATGGTAGAGCAGCAGGAACCCGGCCGCTCTCCAGCCTCCAGCTGGAAAACAAACAAAAGGCAGGGAGGCTTCTAGTGGGGACGACTGGCCGCTTTCCCTGGGAAAAGTTACCCTGCAGCTCCCCTCGGTGGCGCTGCGCGTCCCTGCACCGCGCACGGGCCGCCGCGGAGCGCAGAGCTGCTGCGCTCCAGTCTAGGCTAGGAGACCCACGCAGCCCTGGCGTCCCTGCCACCACCAGACCACAAACGCGACCTCAGCTTCCTACGCACGCCTTATTGCCGCTCCGTGCACCAGGTATCTAGTTGTAGAAACGGTGGCGGTAGACGCACATTTTCAGATCATTGCATTACAGGTAATCACGGTGAAAAGATTTTTCATGGTTAAAAGACAAAAAAACCTTACAGAGGTTGCAAGATACTGTGAAAAAAATCAGTGCCACTGAAGTGTACGCTCAAAATGGATAAGATGGCAAATTGTGTTATATATATTTTACCACAATAAAAGATGTTTAAAATAAAGACGAAACTGATTGCCTGTTAAATATTCTTTGAACTTCAGAGGTTATATATTAGCAATTTTAGTTTCAAAGATTGGATTGTTACCCAGGTGGGAAACAGACTAGGTATGCTCTACACAACAGTTGTAAATATGAAGTTTTTAAAACACATTCACCTGTATTGTAAACATTACTTTAAATCATCCATATAAGGACTGGCTCTGAAGCCAGCTATGAAAAAAAAATGCTTTGAGGTCCTCAATTTAAATTTACATAATTGCCTCAAGCCCATTGTTCTGAAACCTTGGAGTCATCAGAATCACCTGGAGGGCTTGTTAAGTAAGCCCTTCCTGGGCCCTATACCCGGATTTCTGGCGTCAGTGAGGGGACTACATTGCCCTAAGCAACACAATTGTAATTCCTAAAGCAGTAACTTTTTGCATACTGTACATCTTTTCTCTGAGTTTAAATTCCCCAGCTCATTATTGTATCAGTTTCTGTCACTGTTTTTACTTTTGAAGTCTAGGAACTCAAGACAGATTGTTTTTCCCCAAAGAGTCTGTAAAAGAGACCTGAATCCCTCTCTCTTGCTCCTGTTGATGAAACCTACAAGACAAAAGACAGTCAAGCTTTCTTAAGACTTCCTGTCCTAAATTGGAAAGGGTTATGGGACACTGGGCAAATATACAACATTTATCTACCTTTGTGTTTACTTGTACAACACACAAACCATGTGGTAAATGAAAATTAAAAAAATATTACCAATGAAATGATAGGGAAATAAGGAGCCTAACAAATTTAATGTTATTCCCATAAAAAATGATTTTAAAGTATCTAAAATTATCAGTTCTAGTCAGATTCAGCTGTCCAAGCAAGTCTACCTAGCACAGAGAGACTATCTTGGTGTACCTTAATGAGGCTCCTGGCCTAGTAAATGGCTTAGGTCATAGTTCTAGCCTCAGGGAAAATTGCCACCCTGTAAATATATGAGCTAATACTCATAATAATATGAGCTTGTAAAGAGGTCTAGTGGATGCTGATCTAATGTAGAAAATTAGTCGCTATGAAACCCAACAGCATTTTAATAAAGTATGTGCTCAATTTATCATTACAAATACTAATTATTATTTTATTAAACTTTATTGTTCATTTGCTAGAAAAATAGAAATCATCTCTGATAATTGACCAAGATATCTCAAATTAGCATTCAACACATTTAATGAAATATAGTTCTGAAAATATTTCAAAACCTCATTCAATACCTTATTTTTTATAGCTTGGTAATTTTATTATTAAAGTATATTTTATTGATTATGCTGTGACAATTATCCCAATTTCCCTTTGTGCCCCTCTGCCTGGTCCCTGCTTTCCTCCAGTAATTGCCACCTCCCCCGCTTAGTTCACGTTCATGGTCGTGCATCTAGGTTCTTTGGCTTCTCCCTTTCCTATACTATTCTTAACTGCCCCTGTCTATTTTGTTCCTACCAATTATGCTTCTTGATTCCTGCACCATTTCCCCTATTCCCCCATCCCCCTCCCAATGATCCCCAAAACTGTGATTCTGTTCCTGTTCTGGTTGTTTGCTTAGTTTGTTTTTGTTTTTATTTTTTAGAATCATTTGTTGGTAGTTGTGAGTTTGTTGTCATTTTAATGTTCATTTTAATGTTTTGATTTTCTTTTTCTTAAATCAGTCTCTTTAACATTTCATGTAATAATGGCTTGGTGATGATGAATTCCTTTAGCTTTACCTTGTCTGGGAAGCTTTTTATCTGCCCTTCCATTCTTAATTATAGCTTTGCTGGATAGAGTAATCTTGGATGTAGGTTTTTGCCTTTCATCACTTTGAATACTTCTTTCCAGCCCCATCTTTCCTGTAAGGTTTCTTTTGAGAGATCAACTGATAGTCTTATCAGAACTCCTTTGTAGGTAACTCTCTGGTTTTCTCTTGCTGCCTTTAAGATTCTCTTTAACTTTTGGCATTTTAATTATGGTGTGTTTTAGTGTGGTCCTCTTTGAGACCAACTTGTTTGGGACTGTCTGTACTTCCTGGCCTTATATGTCTATTTCCTTCTCCAGATTGGGGACGTTTTCTTTCTTTTTTTTTCAAATAACTTTTCAATTTCTTGCTCTTCCTCATCTCCTTCTGCCACCCGTATGATTTGGATATTGGTACATTTAAAGTTGTCCCAGAGGTTCCTGAGCCTCTCCTTATTTTTAAAAATTCTTGTTTCTTCTTTCTGTTACGGGTGAATGTTTATTTCTTCCTTTTGTTCCAAATCATTGATTTGAATCCTAGCTTCCTTCCCTTCACTGTTGGTTATATATATATACATACACACACACACACACACACACATATATATTTATTTCACTTTGTAAAGTGCCTATATCCTTTATTTCGTGGCTATACACAATCATTCTTCTGAGCATCCTGATCACCAATGTTTGAACTCTGCATCTAATAGGTTGGCTATCTGCATTCTGTTTAATTCTTTTTATGGGGTTCTGTTCTGTTCTTTCATTTGGGTTATATTTCTTTGCCTCCTCTATTTGGCAGCCTCCCTGTGTTTGTTTCTATGTACTAGGTAGTGCTGCTTTGTCTTGGTAGTGTGGCCTAATATAGTAAGTGTCCTGTAGGGTCCAGTGGCACAGCCTCCCCTATCACCCAAGCTGGGTACTCAAAGAACACCCTTCATGTGGGCTGAGTAAACCCTCCTCTGGTAGTTGAGCCTTGATTGCTGCTGGCAGGTCAATGGGAAGGAGTTACCCAGGCCAGACAGCTGCAAAGATTGGCTCTGACTACTTACCATCAACCTCTGCCCTTTGTGGAGGTCAGCTGAGCAGAAGGGTGGTAGTGCTCCAGTGTGATCTGTAGCTGTCCACTGGGTGTACTGGCCCTGGGGTTTCCCAGGTGCAGGCCAAAGTCAGCCCCCACCTATGTTTTGCCCAGGGCACCCTGCCTGAGCTATAAAGTCATCAGAGATGGCTTCAACTTGTGCTGGGCTTGGAAATTCCCAGGGGAAGGCAAGCTGTGCATCTAAGCTGACTGCTGCTAGTGCCTGGCCCAGAGCTCACCGAGGGCAACTGTTGCTTGTTTCAGAGGATATAGGCAGTTGTGAAGCATGAGCCAAGACCAACCATTCATATGGAAAAGCAGCTCGGGTGGCTCCATAAACTGGGTAGGATAGAGTGTCTGTGGATCTCCAAGGCACATCCAATAGTGTCAGCCAGATTGATAGAATCTCAGATGTGACACCAGCTTGCTGGCCTGGTGGGGGGAGGGTTTAGAAAAGGGACAATGGCCTGTGCTTGACTTGATGCCAGACACTTCAGTTTCTCCCTGTATACCACTGGTGCCTTTCAAGCTGCTACTCCAGTGCTGGAGCTCACAGGGAGTAAGTGAGTAGGTGAGTCCATGTGTGGGTTCTTTAAGAACTGCTTGGGGTACCAGCAGTTTCTGCAATCTACTCAATCCCTGCTGGCTTTTACAACCAGAAGTTGTGGGGACTTATCTTCCTGGCACTGGAACCCTGGGCTGGGGGCCCTGGTGTAGGACTGGGACCCCTCACTCCTGAGATATCCCTCCCAAATTTTTATCTATCACACGTGGGTAAGAGAGAGACCAGCCTGTTCTGCATCTGCACCCTTCCTACCTGTTGATGGATGTGGTTTCTTTAATTCCATAGTTGTCAGACCCCCATTCAACTTGATTTCTGACAGTTCTGAGTGATGGTCTTTCTATATTTATTTGTAATTTTGATGTGGTTTTGTAAAGAGGCAAGACTGGGACTCCCAACACCTCATTCTTTATTTGCAAAATTGATCATTTTTATTTAGGAGTCACATACAATTTTCTTCTATTATAAATTTTTACATCTAATCTTTCCCCCAGATTTAAATTTCAAACTCTTTTTAAAGAGATCATTGGGAGGAAAATCATCCTTAAAAGACCTAAGCCCTAGAGTCTCTTTTAGAAATTAAAAACTATTAAATTTTTTGTTTCCATTAAACACGAAAATAACTTTTATAAATAGCTGATTAAAGGTGTAACTAAAAACAGCAGTCTGAAGGGAGGGTCCCGGTATTATGACAGCAGTTGGGCTTCCATATTGTAGCTCACTATTCTCCCCCCACCTCCTCTTCTTTGCCTCTGTATTTCTGCCCAAGACTCTAACATCTCCAGGATAAAATAGTTGATAAGAGATTTAAACTGTGAACTCCTTGAAAGTAGTCTTAGAATCCTGGTAACTATTAGTACCTCCTTAAATGTTTGCTGAATGAAGGTAAGAGGCTATAAAAGACTGTAGGTTTTCATAAAGCATGCAACAATTCCGTATTTAAAACAATGCAAAGTGTGTGAAAATAATATAACACCTGATAAATAAGAGTGCCTGTTGAAGAGAAAAACGGTGTTTGGTCTTTAGGAGGTGGAGCAAGTAGGAGGTTCGGTGCTCTGCGAGAAACAGCAGACTACACATCCCAGAGTATATCGGGGGGCAAAGGCGGGGCAGGACTCAGGTTTCAAGGCGTTCTCTTGTTGCATGATGGGATCTGTAGTGAGAACTTCCTTGCAGTGCCTGAGTTTACCTTCCCCATGCTACTCTCCAAAAGGCGTCTTTTCCTCAGCCTCTAAAGCCTTGTCTTAAAAAATGTTTAGTTCTGGCCCTGGCGGGGTGATTCAGCTGGACAGAGCACCCTTCCGCTATGCCAAGGTTGCAAGTTGATCTCCTGCATGACACAGGGAAGAAACCAAATGATGTATAAGTAAATGAAACAGCAAATTGATGTTTCTCTCTCCCTCTCTCAAATCAATAAATAAAAATAATAATAAGTTTAATCGTTAAAACAGCCCGTGATGTAGTGGTTTCAGTTTCCTTGCATTCCTGGCATGCGGCTCCAACCAGGGTCTCCATGGTCCGTGTAGTGACTTTCGAGCGCCCAGTTTTGATGCTTTTTGGGGCTTTTTGCCACACGGTCAATGGTTAAGTCGAGTTACATGTCTGAGATAATGGTTGTTCAAGTTTGCCAATGTGTTCACTGAGCCGACTATGCAGGTTGAATCGGGGTTCCGCAAATGGGTGACCTCACGCCCAGTTTGGCCTCACGTACACAGTCGGTCCCCGCCCCCTGGTCCTCGACTAGGCGGCACACGCCTGGCCGGGGAACCAGTCGTGCAGTGCACGCAGGCAGCGCCAGGGCACTGCGCATGTTCGGTGCGCTGGCAGAGGTTTCCGCAGCAGAGGGGTTAGCTCTGCAGCGGCGCGTGGGGCCCTCAGCGCCCAGTTCTTGCAAAGTCTTCGGCCTCCGCTCGCAACGGGTATTCCTCCACTCCGGGTCTCACCGGCCGCAGCTCCAGCGCGCCCCGATCTGGCCCCCTATCCCGTGAAGATGGCTGCCGTACGCCGGGCCCGCAGTTACTGCCGCTGCCTGGTGCGCTTCTCCGACCGAGAACTCTGCTAAGCCCCGCTGCAGCAGACAGGCAGGAGTAGCTACCCGGACACCCAGCACACCTCAGGGGACGGTGCAGAGGGGGTGCAGAGAGCCCCTCAACCGGCCATCAGCCCGCCAGCATGGTAACCTGAGGAGGGGGAAGGGGGATTCGCGAGGAGGGGAGGGGCTGGCAGGCCAGGGGGAAGGTGCCCCAAAGAGGGAGGGGGTGAGGGGCTGGGAGGAGTGGGAGGACCTGCACCACTGCTACCCTTTATGGGACCTCTGGCCTAAGAGGGAGTTGGGGGGATGCCAGTCCTGACCACTCCCCTGCTTGTCGATGTGAAGAGTGGTTGGTTTGCAGGATGGCCGAGAAAAATGCCTCTTCTCGGCTCGAAGAAGACATTGAACCAATCTCGCTTCTCCCAAGAGATTTTATCGAAGCAGTGAACGTAGATTGAGGTGAGCTATGGCAGCATCTGAAATCGGGAGGGAGCCTTGGCAAGCGGAGACACTTGTTGATTGCTCCCCCTCTGGAAAGCCGAGCGCTCGGAGAGGCCTGGGTTTAGGAAGCACCTGCCCCGTGACGCGTCAGTGCCCTGGATTGGATGTTGGCAGGCGGCCCTGGCGGCTTGGGGTCACAAGGACTGTCTCACCTCCCAGCCGCGAGGGCCGAGAAGTGTCAGTGTGGTCCAAATGTAGAGACTGAGCTAAGGTCCAGAAATTGACAACGAAGATTCCATAGGATGATTGCAGGCTGGAATATGTAGTCTCTGCCCTGTGCTGCCTTCTTTGGCTTTGAATAAATTGTCCATACGAGAAAATAATCTCTTGGGTTGCATGTCTCAAGGGTGAAATGATACCAAACTGATTAGTTTACAGTAGACACTCATGTATTGAATGAATTTATTTTATTAATCTGGAGGATTAAAAAAACAATAATTGACTCTGCCCCTACACTTTAAGAAGTAGATTAAGCACTTAACTCTTTCCCTTTCATTAATCACATGTGTAAAACAGGAGTAAAATAATGAAGACATGAGCCGTTCAAGGGAAAGGTGAGGTTTAGGCCCAACTTGGTTAGGAAAATAAAATGCAAATCTAGGCGACAGCTGAGGACCTGCTTATTTCAACTGGTATTTGACCTGAAAAATGTAGTAAAACCCCAAATTTGATAGTTTCTTGTTTTTGTCATCGTATCAAAATCAAAGTAATAATGGATTAGAACTCTGTTATAACACAGGAACTCAGGGAAGAAGAAACATGCTATCTGTATTGTAGTTTCCAGGCTTCCTCATTCTTGAACTATGCATTATATATCCTCATGAATTTACTTATTAATTCAACCATTTTTTTTGAGCACCTATTATCAACCTGGCATAGTGTTAGTGCTAGATCCTGGTATAATACTAAATCTTCAATATAGCCAAACCTGTAAGGTGATTTGTGGTAAACTTCTAATCCTAGAATGTCACTCAGGAAAAGGGACCTCAGAGGTAACCAAATCCAATACAGTTTCTTTAGAGATAAGAGAGTTGAGGCTTGCACAGACCTGCTATGAATGAAGCAACGTGTTTGGCCTTCTAAGTGTGCAAAGGTGAATGAGATGTTATCTTTGTTCCCAATGCACTAACTCTAGCAAAGAAACAAAAATAATTTCAACACAAGTCTAAGTGCCATGATATAAGCACAAGTGTGATGGGAAAACAAAAGAGGGAATTAAGAGGATCAGAAAATGCTTCTTACTGGGATGATTCCTGAGCTGAATATTGAAGGAAGAGTAGCCAGGTGAGGAAGAAGGAGCAGTCATTCCAGCAGTTATTCCAGCAGCATATGCTAGAGGAGGGAACTGGAGAGAGCAGGGGAAGCTCTTGAAGTCAGTTTAGTATGACTACTAGGTAAGAGGTGGAGAAGGCTGTTACTAAGAGGATGCCCTAAGGAACTCAGATTCACTTTAATTAGCTGTACTTCAGAGTTTACAATAATAAAGCAGATCTGTATTTGAGAAGAGAGAAATATATTTCTCAATGGGATATATAAATTCAAAGTCCTTTACTGTTTGTTTTCCTATTAGTGATGTTCTTAGTACAGAAAGCTCCCAGCCTACAGACTCAAAAAATGAAATGTATTTGACTATACATCAGTGCTTAAATTTTCCAGTTTTCTAGGAAATCATCTGAGTTTTGGTGTCTCTCTCTTTCTCTCTTTTTTTTTTCTCGTTGATTTAGCTTTTACAGTGTGCCAAGCACTTCACTGTATACTAACTGGTTCAAGTCTTAAAGGCACCTCTGCTTGAAGTCTGGTTGCCAGAGATAAGATAGGAAGCAAGGTTTATTTATGTTGCACTGTATACTTCAAGTATATATCTGGTTGCTGTATTCAAAGATATGTGTTAATACAAACATTTTTTCTGGAAACAAATTACAACTAAAATTGGCAGTTGTGAAACTTGCCATCTTTGGAATAAATAAAATAAATAGGTTTTGTGATTTATATTTCTAACTAACTTTCAAGGTCATTTCCCTGATTGCCACATTTCTTTATCAGACTGAACACATTAAGTGTTGAGCAAGTCCTGTTTGCTAATAAGTCTTACCTAACAGACTGAACCTAGGCAACATTTCATCTTCACTGAAAGGTGGGGTTCAGTTTAATGTAGCAAACCCTGAGAACAAAAGGATAAAATGAAAGGAAACTGATGTGAGACCTCTGTTAAGCTCCAAGCCATGTACATTAACTCCAGTCCTGCTTTATTCCGTTTCAAATTAATTCAGTATATAAACATCTGGATTTATAAAACAAAATAGAAGGGGTCTTAAACACTCACTATTGTGTGCCTTTTATTTATGAGCTTTCCTAGTACATTTAAAATATTAGCAAACAGACAAAAGTCACATTCACATATTAATAACATGCCAGTGTGTAAAAGAAGGGACATCCATATGTGGATTATACATGGTCTTTTAAGTGACTTGTGAAACAAGAACTATTTGCTGAACTCTGTACCACACTAAATGTTCTTTTCTAAAACAAAGTAGTTCCTTTTAACCACCTACCAAAACATTTTAAACTATAGCCCAGTGAAGTTGTTTATTCTACAGTATTAACAAGTTAAAGTAGCAGGTATTTCTGATTGGAATCCTTAAACTTACCATAAGGAAGGTGTCTAGAGAGAAGAAACTATTTCACTGGGCAAGTAGCTGAATAGGAGATGCAGATTTAATAGAGAAGACAATGTTTGTATAATCCTGATGACTTTGTTTTCTCCCCCCTTCAGGCAGAAGCTGAGGAAGATTGTCATTCTGATTCTATCAGAGCAGATGATGATGAAAATGAAAGCCCTGCCGAAACAGATCTGCAGGCATGTTTCTTCCCTGTGTGTATAATTTCCATTCCATTGCTTTCCATGGATAAGCAGAAATTGGTCACAATTGTGAAAAATTATAGGTTTGTTTATATTGAATTTAACTGCGTTTCATACCAGTCTATAGAATACTTAAGTTATAACTATGTTATGGATTTCTTTTTTTTTAAAGATTTTATTTTATTTTTAGAGAGGGAAGGGAGGGAGAAAAAGAGAAACATCCATGTACAGTTGCTGGGGGACCATGGCCTGCAACCCAGGCATGTGCCCTGACTGGGAATCAAACCTGCGATGCTTTGGTTCGAAGCCCGCGCTCAATCCACTGAGCTACACCAGCCAGGCCCATGGATTTCTTTTTCTGCAAAAAGATTTATCAGTAACTGCTGCTGTGTAGTTTAGTATGTGGGTTTAAAGTGTTCAAACCTAGGCTTAAGCGTGACTCAAAACCCATCACCTCAAAGAAAGAGACTGACAGATTTGACCACCTAAAAGTTTAAAACCTGTATATAGCAGAAGATGTAATACATCTGTCAAAAGAGAAATAATCGGCTCTAAAAACTGTTTACCACATATGGGCAAAGGATTGATGATAGCTTTAGTATATATATAGGTTATCTTTATAAATTAGCAAGAACACAAGATAAATATGAATGGACAGCTAATGGAAAAAATAATATAAATGACAGTTACACATTTAAAAATATAATTAGCCTCATCAATAATTTAAAAAATACAAATTAAATCTATAGTTAGTTTTTCCCTAAATGGTCAAATTGGTGAATAATGCCCATTGCCATCCAGCTGTGAGAATTATCATGTAATATACATCAAAGTGTGAATTACTACAACTTTTTTGGAAGGCAGAGTAGCAATATGGGTCAAAATAAGAAACATACATTCCCTTTGAACCAGCAATTCTATGTCCAAGAAAATAAGCCTAAAGAAATAATGAGGCCCTGACTGGTGTGGCTCAGTGGATTGAGTACTGGCCTGCGGACAGAAAGGTTGCTGGTTCGATTCCCAGTCGGCACCTGCCTGGGCCGTGGGCCAGGTTCCCAGTTGGGGACACGCAAGAGGCAACTGATCAATGTTTCTCTTGCACGTTGATGTTTCTTTCCCCTCTCTCTAAAAATAAGTAAATAACATCTTTTTTAAAAAAGAAAGAATGGATAAATTGAGTAAACCCATGTGTATAGAAATGTTTATTGTAGTATTATTTATATGGAAAAATGAAATACAACCTAAATATCCATCACTGTGTTAAGTAATGATGCACTCATACATGAAATGCACTGCAGCCATTTGAAAGGATGGGATAAATATTTATGCATTGAAATAGAAAAATATTCACTGTAATTGGTTAAGTGCATCTTACTGAATTTATGAGCTTTATAATGCTTATTTGGAATGTATTACCAAGTAGACATAAAGAGTGCGGCTGAAGATTCTTTAGGTCAGAGGTATATGTGTTAGATGTAGGAAGGTGGGAACCAAAACCAAAGCTGTATACAGAATGTAGAGAAAACATTTTTTAAAACGTGTTTTATATATACCTTAACAGAAAAAAAAACGGGACTAATGTCTGTAATCCTATTGGCAGTGGCCTTCTTTAAGAGGAAAGCAGACTTGGAGGAGCAAGTACCATGTAGGAGGTTTTGTAAGCAGTGCTGTGGGGATCGGCACCACAATCAATGTATAGATCTGCTCTGTCACCTCCAACGGAAGGAAGGGAGGGAGGGAAGCCAGAGTTGGACAGAGTGGACCTGCTATACAGTCCTGATGGACCATCTTTGTTATTCCAGAGGAGGTTCTGAGGATGGAATAACCTTTGCAAGCCTGGCTTTTTCAGTCACTGATCACCATTGTTGATTTGCCACTGGGTAGGAATCACCCGGGAAGGGGCTGTGATCTGGCTGAGGAAATACCCCACGAGGGCTGACAGTTGAAGGCTCTTTTCAGTTGCTGTCCTAGCAGTTGAAGTAATCAGCGCTTTATTCCCGAAGGAGGAACTGGGCAGCACACCGGAGTCCACCACGCAGGGGACTTCACTTTTTCTATACTTAAAAAACATTAATGATGCATATTAGAAAAAAATTTCTTATTAAAAAAGACAAGGGCTGTTAAAAAATACTTTGGGCTTGCATAGAGAATTTTTAGCAGCAATTTCAACATCTACTAGATGGGGTATTCCAAGTAAACAAATGTGGAAAGCACCTAAGTTCAGTCCCTAAGTGATGGCTTGTATTTTTTATTCTAATTAAAATTTGGTTTTCCCATACTATTAGATTTTTCTTGTATAGACAGTCTTATTTTAGGCAAAGTTTCATAATTTCTTCAAAGTTTTAAGCAGAAAATTATTTTAGAATAGGCATTTAATGGTATTAACTTAGTAATTTAAAAGATGGTGATTTCTGGTCTTAGAATATGTATACATGTATGGAAATTGACGTTGGACCTGATGACAGATTGTTCCCAAGTTGTCCTAAAGTACTTTTCTCCCCTAGGCACAACTCCAGAGGTTCCGAGCTCAGTGGATGTTTGAACTTGCCCCAGGTGTTGGCTCTGGCAGTTTAGACACTCGATCTTGCAGAGCGGGAGCCAGGGGCTCTTTTCTGAAAGCAGTGGATACCAAAGGAAAGCAAGAAATGGCAAAAGAAGAAAAGGTAAGTATTATGGATGTTGTACTTGAAAAAAAACTGACAAGTACGGCGGTTTATCCATCCCACTGCTGTTTCTAGGTACCTCAGGTGATACCACTATCCTTATGGGCATCTTTCTTGCAGGTACACTATCTTCATGGAACTGTCTTTGGTAACTTACAGACCCCTGAGATTCATTTGGTCTCTAAAAGATTAATGCCTCTAAATTTATTACAGAAGGGAAAAAATTATTCAAATGTTAACGTCTTTCCAAAGGTTTTAATACAATATTTTGTTTTATTTTGAATTGAACAAATTTATAATGATACATTAATCTGGAAACTTTTCAAAGTCCTCACACTGAAAAAATTTTGAGAGCTGTGTAATTGTTTACTTCTTTCCTATTACTTATTCGCATGAGGTGGGCACAGCACACCCTCTTATTACTCTCCTATTCTGTAGAATAATCCTTACACCATCCTTACACCATCAGATCCAAGTTTTTCTTTACACACAATTTGCCATTAAATAATTGACACTGTCATGGTAACCCA
The DNA here is from genome assembly GCA_004024845.1 of Tonatia bakeri. Classification (NCBI taxonomy): domain Eukaryota; kingdom Metazoa; phylum Chordata; class Mammalia; order Chiroptera; family Phyllostomidae; genus Tonatia; species Tonatia bakeri. The sequence continues at coordinate 66,617 of PVIA01007225.1, forward strand.
AAACTTCCATGTTTATTTTAATTTTTAAATAATTGCAGATTCCCAGGTAAAGGGAAGTCTCCGGCACCCCTCTCCCATTGCCCCTCCATGGTGACGTTTTACATAGCTAGAGTAGTAGAAAATAGCCAGTGCTACGATCCACAGGGCTTACTCACATTTCTCAGATGTATAAATACTTTCCTGTGTGTATATATAAAAACAGTTCTGCGCAGTTTATTAATGTGTAGCTTCATGTAACTGCTGCTCAAGATACAAAATTGTTTTGTTACCACAGGGCTCCCTCTTGCTATATACCTTTACAGTTATACTCTCTCCTCCTTCCCTCCTTCCCGGCCATTCCTAACCACTAATCTCTTCTCCATTTCTATAATTTTAATATTAAAAAATATCATATAAATGGAATCATACACTTCTGAGATTGGCATAATTTCTTTGAGATCCATTTAAGTTCTTGTGTGTATCAATAGTTGTTCCTTGTTGTTGCTCAGTAGTATTGCATGTGTGACCGTACCCAGTTTATTTAGCTGGTCACGAGCTGAAGGACATTTGGGTTGTTTCCGGTTTTTGGCCATTAGGTGCAGAGCTGCTGTGACTATCCATGTGCGGGTTTTTGCGTGAGCATAAGTTTTCATTTCTCTGGTCTGAAAGTGTAACTGCTAGGTAAGCGCATCTTTGGCTAAAAGAAACTGCCAAACTGTTGTGCAGACTGGACCATTTTATGTTCCCGTCAGCCACGTACAAGTGATCGAGGGTTTCTCAGCCTTGTCTGCATTCGGTGTTGTCACTGCTTTTTAATTTCAGCCATTCTGATAGGTTTGTAGTAAAACCTCATTGTAATTTGAATTTATATTTCCTTACTGTCTAATGATACTGAGTATCTTTCCATGTGCTGTTTGCATCTTGATATCATCTCTGTGAAATACGTATCTTCTCTAATTATATTGCTTATGTTTTCACTGTTGAGTTTTGAGAGGTTTTTTGTTTGTTTTTTAATATTCTAAATACAAGTCCTTTGTTGAACATGTGGCGTATAAATAATTTACCTCAGTTTATAGTTTGTCTTTGCATCTTCTTTACAGGGCATTTTGTCGAACAAGTTTTTGATATTGATGAGGTCCAATTTATGAACTTACTTTTTTTTAACCTCAGCTGACAATATATTTATTCATTTGAGAGAGGGAAATGGAAAGAGGGAGAGAGAGAGAAAGACATAGCGATGTGAGAGAAAAACATTGATTGGTTGCCTCTTGTACCCCAACCAGGGATCGAACTTGCAACTAGGTGTGTGCCCTGACTGTGGATCCGACCCGCACCTCTCCTTTGGTGTGCGGGACAGTGCTCCAACCAACCGAACCACTTGGCCAGGGCCCAATTTATCAACTTTAATGGATTATGCTTTTGGCGTCAAATATAAGAATTTGCATATTGCTAGGTCTCCCAAGTTTTTTTTTTTTATCATTTTTTCCCTGAAAGTTTAAAAAGTTTTACATTTAAGTCCATGTTCCACTTTGAAGTTAATTTTTACGTAAGGTGTGAGGTTTGGGTCCAGGTTTGTTATTTTGCCTATGGATGTCCAATTGTAGTAACACCACTTGTTGAAAAAGCTATCCTTCTGTTATTCATACTCGTTTTTAATGCCGATTAAAAAAATTTTTTACTATTTATTTTTATAGGCTCGAGAACTCTTCCTAAAAGCAGTAGAAGAAGAACAAAATGGAGCTCTTTACGAAGGTAAAAACCCAGGGCCCCGGATCATCACACTGCCGTGACATTCCCGAGCAACGACTTTGTTGCTGAGAGATTTGTTTTTCTAGAATACATTTGATCTGGAACATCAGGCTCGCTATATTTGAAATTGGTTTTTAAAATATCAAAAATAAAAATTGGATTTCTATGTAACCTGTCTCTTTCCAAAAAAAAAAAAAATTGCTGGGAAACATCATATTGATAGGATGAGTAAAATGACTTTTTTTTTTACATTTGGGTTTTTAATATTTATCCTTTATTATTGAAGTTTTAAAAAATACCATCATATATAAAAATAGGCTGTGCTTCTTTTATAGGTGGATTACTTCTGGAGAGGAGAATGTTAAGGGTGCATTGAGGAATATGTTTTCTAAGTTCTAATTTACAGTTGTCTGTAAAGGAACACCCTTTAACTTTGTTTCTTTTAGTAAACTGGTAGAAATGCGTGAGCAGTGTGATGAGGCTGTTGACCATACTAGGTTTGTAACTGAGCTTCCATTTTGTGATAGGAAAGCTAATAATTGGGGCATAGAAAAGATTCTTGCACTTGGATGATTTGAACATGCCCCCAAAATAACATTTTCCAGAATATTCTATTATTTGCAAAGTTCTTCTAGTGATATATTTACTTTGAGATGTTAAAAGGGTCCAATTAATACCTCGCCATAGTCTTCAGTAGTTTGTAAGATTCCTATCTGCACATAGTATGCTGTGATTTGCCCAGAGTTACAAAAAATGACAGAATGTATTGAATTGAATTGACTTCATCAGGTTCGCCTCTGCGGCCCTACATTCTGTTAGTGTATCTCCATGGAAGACATTCTTAAATAATGTAATTCTAAACCCTCTGGCCAGGAGATTTGAATCTCATGCTCAACCGACTGAGCTAGCCAGGTGCCTAAGGGAGATCTGTTTTAAAACAAACAGGTTTTACAGGTTATTTAGCTAAATAAGAGGCAGTTGGACTAAAGCTGTATTTGAAGAATTCAAAAAAACTGTTCTCTTTATTCCACCCACTAGGAAGCATTTGATTTTCTTAACTTTGTGTTTTAGAAGGAAAAATTTTCTTAAAAGTATTTTTTTGTTGGGGCTATGGCAATTGCATTTTCAAAGTAAAAAGAAAGACATTCACATAAGATCACTTCTGACAGTACATAACAGGCTGAGGAAAAAGACGGGAAGGACTAAAAGCCAAGAGTAAAATGCAACATCTTAAGTTTCTATAACATGTTAGCTTTAGGAGAAAGAAAGATGATTTCTGAGTAGTAAGATTTATAAATAAGTTTGTCACTGAACTACTGTTGCATGTAGAAAAGGCTGTTTGTAATGAACGTTACCCAATTAAATGACAGTTAAGGGTAATCAAAGGAAATAACAAAAATGTGTGGTCATAGCTAATTTAGCTTTATTTCTTCTTTTAGCCATCAAGTTTTATCGTAGGGCTATGCAACTTGTACCTGATATAGAGTTCAAGATTACTTATACCCGGTCTCCAGATGGTGATGGCGTTGGAAACAGCTAGTGCGTATATAATTTGATAGACAGTAATACATAGAGTTTGTTAAAATTAAGCGTCTTTGCCCTGTTTACTCTTAACATGATAAGAAGATGGTGCTTTTATGTTAAGTCATATAGTCTTTAGTATACAGACTTGTTTATAAAGTTATAGAAATTATATAATTAGGGAAATTTTAAGATTAAAATACAGAAATGTACATTTTAAACAGACATAACAGAAATAAAGTGATGAAAGAATTTTTTAATGAAAGTAATGATTATTAAAAGGAGTAAATTAAAGGGTGTATTTCAACTTTCTGAAACCTAAAGTCGAAATTATTAAAATGTTATTAGGCCAAAATTGAAAAATGTTAATAATGTTTGGAATTGGGTGATGGGTCCATAGGCTTTGATTACACTAGTCTTTCTCCTCTTGTAAATGTTTGAAACTATACATTTTTACCTAGGGGCTTTTCGTTTTATTAGGAAAAGGCTGAATTATAACAAGAGTTTGTTTATTATTCTCTTAAGGTATGTAGGTGGAATGTCATTAAGACTGTACCATTGGTTTAGAAGCACGGGAGCCAGGGTATGAGCGCTCCTAAATGAAAGCGCTTTTCACCCTGACCATTGTGGCTCAGTTAGCTGGGGATTATCCCTCCAAGCAGAAGGTGGCTGGTGTGATTCCCTGGTCAGGTATATGAGAGGCAACCATGGATATTTCTCTCCCTGTCTTTCTCCCTCACTTCCCCTCTCTCTAAAAATGGATAAAGAAAATCTTTTTAAAAAGGCAAGAAGCCACCTTTTATTGTATAGACCCAGCTCCTGAATCAGTCATGAAGGTAGCATTGATGGTTTTATGTGACAAAGATCAAGAGAATATATTTTTTAAGTCAGTACTTTTGAAGCTATTTGCAGAACAATTATAAAATTGTTTTGGTTCAATCCTTTTATCCCCAAAAGCCCAATTTGCTGGTAATAGAAGGGAAGGGAGTTTGTACCCATGAGAGAATGTGAGGTTTAAAATGAACAACACCTAGAAAAAGTTTGGTAATGAGATATTTTATGACCTGTTATTATATTACTGCTGCCATGAAATAATTAAGAAGTTATCTTTACTGGTAACTATGCTTTTTGCCAGTATTTGTTAACTGCTTATACTATTAACACAAGCTTTGGATAAGCCATATTAAAAACATCCCAGTGAAGTCATTATTAATTGCCTTTTTAAACGTTTGGGCCAATAATATTGTTCACTGAATTAGATTTAACAATGTAAGTTAGTTCATACTAAAAAAGAATCATTTGGGCTTTTTCTAAGCCTTTCAAAATTTAGTTAGAGTCATTTGAACCCAGTAAATAAACTGCAGCTGCTATTAAGAAAGTTTGTATTAAAATATTAAAGATGCATTTCTTTTCTGTACAATCTCCTTGTACAAACTTAGATTCTATGAAAGTTCTTTAAAGATGTACATAATTTTTTATCAGATCTAATAGGCCCTAAAAGTCTCTTTGTTGGTTGTTTTTCACCTGTTGTTCAGTGTTGGTAAAGTAGCCCCTGAACCCATCCAGACTCAGCCACACTCGCTCTTGTCGTGTCGTAATAGGCTCTTCCTAGTTTTCCAACTTCACCTCGTCCAAACCTTTTTGTATATCTGATCATTTTTAAGGTTGCTTTCAGCAAAAATGGTAAGCTGGATATTTTTCTAGAACTCTAACTACACATTTGTTTATATTGGTAGATGATTTGTGGACCCTGCTGAGATTTTTTAAATTACACATTTCCCTCTCTAAATGTAGGGTGATAAGGCACATCTGTTAGAAAACCTTGGTAAGTACCTCAGATGACATCTGTATATTTGATTTTTATCCAAATTAGATGGATTAGTCACTTAAAGGAATATGTTTACTTCAGCCCTGGCTGGTGTGGCTCAATAGATTGAGCGCTGGCCTACAAACCAAAGGGTCACTGGTTCGATTCCCAGTCAGGGCACATAACCTGGGTTGCAGGCCGGGTCCCCAGTAGGGGATACTTGAGAGGCAACCACACATTGATGTTTCTTACTTTCTCTTTCTTCCTCCCTTTGTCTCTCTAGAAATGAATAAATAAAATCCTAAAAAAAAAAAAAAGAATATGTTTACTTCAGATTTTAAAATCATTTGAAATTATCTTTTTCATTAGCACATGAAATGTCTACAGTAAAACAATTAAATCACACTATCTGTATCCCCAAATTCTAATTCCTTCTACATGGAAATTAAAATTTGCTGAAGCTTTTTTCTTCAAAAGACTTGTCATGGTACTCCTGCAAGGCAGGATAAACTTACATCAGAGAAAAAAGTAGTGAGAGGTTGCTTTCAGAATACTTTTTCTAATGACGATTTGAAAATGCTATGACAAATCAGTTCCTAAGCTTTTTGTTCGTAGACTGAGGCACTTAGTGTATTCACTTCCCTCCTTTTTTGCAGCATTGAGGATAATGATGATGATAGCAAGATGGCGGATCTGTTGTCCTACTTCCAGCAGCAGCTCACGGTTCAGGAGTCTCTGCTCAAACTGTGTCAGCCCGAACTTGAGAGCAGTCAGACTCACATATCAGGTGAGAATTTATGCTCATTGTAAATCCACAAGAAAGACGTTACCATAGATTTTAGTTTTCCAAACTGAAAAGTCAGATGACTTGCCAGATAGTTCGTCTCATTCAAAATATGACGGGAGATCTAGCTATAATTATTGTTTGTGTTTACCTACAAGCCTTTTAAAGTCCAGAGTAGATCAGAGTTTGCAGTGCAGTTCAAGGGTGCCACACTTTCCCACTTAAGATCCGGGAGGGTGACCGTCTGAGTTGTTGGGGTGGTCCTAACAACGCTGGGGGAATATGAGGACTACTAAGAGCATCAGGTGTTTCAGCCAAGTTGGACAGCAGTCCTGAGATACAGGCTGAATGTTTAAAAATGAATGTCTTTTTCTTTTCATATGTTAAGTGTTTAATTAGCTATGGGACTTTTCAGAAGAGGACAATTGGACATTTTCAAGAAGATAAAAATAACTTTTTACTGTTAAATGCAGTATGGATCACACGCATACCAACGTAGTAGACTATTTTTCTAACACTTATTTTAATACATCTTGGTAGTAAAATGATCTGAGAGATGGGGATGCTTTATAACAGTAGCTTCAGATCTATCCCATACTTAAAAAATAAAGATTTGTGTCTTGATGTTAGGAAGCATTATTACTTCTGGGTAAGTACACTCATGCATTACGTCTGAGCAGTACTGGAGATGTGGTTTATAAATTTGCAGGAATGCATAAACATATCTGCACTGACAACATGACCGTAGAATGGCAGGAGAGTCACTGAAAGGGGGGTTTTCTTTTGCAGTGCTGCCGATGGAGGTCCTGATGTACATCTTCCGGTGGGTGGTGTCGAGCGATTTGGACCTCAGATCATTAGAGCAGCTGTCACAGGTGTGCAGAGGATTCTATATCTGTGCCAGGTACTTACTTAAAAAAAAACAAACAAACTCAGGGACTGGTGAAAAAAGGTATTAGGACCTCTTGTCGATTTTGATAAAAGAACTTGATTGGTATTCTGGGTAAAAGCTGTTCTAGAACAGTTTTGCTAAGCTGTACATATGTGAATTTCTCAAGCTGTTTAGCATTTAAAGGCTGGAATGCAGTATGTATCTTTTTTAAATTTTTCTCATGTAGAACTATTTATTTTTTTATTTTTTAGTTTTATAGTTTTAATTAATGTTATGCCTGCACATAGTTTAAAGAATTACATAATTCAGTGGGGTTTGATATTAAAAACTAAACAAAATGTAACAGCAATCCCCCACTTTCCACCCCTCCCCACAAACCTGGTGGAAGCAACCGCTCCCTAGGAGCAAATACTTGAAATGATCTTAGCTAATTCTCTTGCTATTTACTGCCACATTTCTTTATCTTATTTATTTATTTATTCATTATAGTTCAAGTACAGTTGTCTCCATTTTCCTGCCACTAGTTACCCCTGCTCCACCCACCTTTACTCCCGCCCTCAATCCTTCCCCCTTTTGGCTTTGTCCATGGGTCCTTTATACATGTTCCTTGACCAACCTTCCCCCTTTTTCACCCATTATCCCCTTCCCACCTCCCCTCTGGTTACTGACAATTCTTTATTTCAGTGTCTCTGGTCGTATTTTGCTTGCTTATTTGTTTTGTTGATTAGGTTCCACTTATAGGTGAGATCATATGGCATTTATCTTTCACTGCCTGGCTTATTTCACTTAGCATAATGCTTTCCAGTTGCATCCATGCTGTTGTGAAGGGTAGGAGCTCCTTCTTTCTTTCTACTGCATAGTATTCCATTGTGTAAATGTACCATAGTTTTTTGATCCACTCTCTTACTGATGGGTACTTAGGTTGCTTCCAACACTTGGCTGTTGTAAATTGTGCTGCTATGATGCAATAGGTTTCCAGGGTATAAAGTAATGTGTGTAACTGTATCTGTAGGGTAGTTTGCATGCTAACTTAGCTGATTTGGAAAAGAAATTGTGCTAAAAAAATACTGAAGCTATTTTCACAGGAGCTCTAAAACCATTAATTGGTAATGATTTAAATTTGGATTGCACTAGAATTTTCTTTTAGCCCATTAAAAGTAATCCTATACTTCTAAAATCATTGTGTGTGAAGAATAACCATAATTTTGTATAACATCATTTGAGACTGGTAGTTTTTCATGGGCATCTTATGTAAAAATATATATACTTAGTCCTTACATCTAGAACTTTTTTATAATTTTAGTTCTTAAAATTTAGATGCATCATTTTTAAATAACCTAATTTCATTTGGAATCTGTATTTTGGGTAAAACATGAGAATTGCTTGAAGACTGGTTTTTGGTGGTTCTCTGTACTATTCTGTTTAACAAGTACATCTAGTGGATTTCCACCAACCTTTTGAAATTTGGGTCTCTAGCACTATTGCTCTGTTAACTTCTTTTAATTATACATAATCAAACATGAAGAGGGAACTAAGAAAAATGTGGGGGGTCTCTTTTTGTAGTCTGGCTGTAATATAAATAGCTTTTACATCTTTAAAACTGAGTATTTTAAATTATAGAAGCTAAAAGCATTTCGAGTTGTATAAGAATCACATGAATATTTAATACATCCTTTAGCTTTGTATTTTGTACTAATCCCATAACAAAGTCTTGTGACCGCTCCCTTTAAAATGTTTCTCCAGTCGGACCATTCTACTGCTTCTCCAAAGTCCAATTCTGGTTCAACCACCATGATACCTAGTCTGGATTATGGCAGAAGCACTCTACGTGATCTCTGCTTCCAGGCTTACGTGCCTGAAGCATATACCCCATAAATCACCAGAGCGATCTTTTGTTTTACTTCTTTTTTTCCTATTCTCCTGCCCTTTCCCCCTTGGCAACTGGCAGCTTGATTTCTGTATCTGTGGGACCTGGCCTGCAGTCCAGGCATGTGTCCTGAGTGGAAATTGAACTGGCAACTCTTTAGTTTGCCGGCCGACACTCAATCCACTGAGCCACACCAACCACAGCTGTTGTTGAATCAGGTTTGCTAATATTTTGTTGAGAATTTTTACATCTGTTTTCATCAAGGATATTGACCTGTAATGTTCTTTTTTGTAATGTCTTTGTCTGATTTTGGTATCAGGGTAATGCTGGTGTTGTAGAATGAGTTTGGAAGCAGTCCTTCCTTTTCAATTTTTGAAATAGTTTAAAAAGGATAGGTATTAATTCTTCATCTGTTTGGTAGAATTCACCTGTGAAGCAGTCTGGTCCTGGACTTTTATTTGTTGGGAGTTTTAATGATTACTGCTTCCATTTTATTGCTGCTAATCGCTCTGTTAAGATTTTGTATTTCTTCTTGGTTCAGTCTTGGAAGGTTATATACTTGTAGAAATGTATTCATTTCTTCCAGATTGTCAGATTTGTTGGCATATAATTGTTTGTAATATTTTTTAATGATTCTTTGTAGAGGGTCCAGCAGAAGTAAGGCCTATTTGAGTGTGGTTGGTAGAGTGATAATATGGGTGTAATAATTTATCATTTTAATTTGAACATTTCACCCAAAATGTCACATGGTTACTTGAGTGTGATATTGGTATGTACAGAATTACATGATTATGATTTTGTAATGAAAGCTTTTGTAATAAAAAATGAGCATTATTTGTGCCAAACCCTGTATTTCTTTTTTCTTTTCTTTCTTTCTTTTTTAAGATTTTATGACAGAGAAAGAGAGAAACATCAGTGTATGGTTGCCTCTCACACGCCCCCCCACCCAACCCACTGGGGACCTGGCCTGTACCCTAGGCATGTGCCCTGACTGGGAATCCAGCCAGTGACCTTTTGGTTTGCAAGCTAGCACTCAGTCCACTGAGCCACACCAGCCAGGGCGGATTCTGTATTTCTGTGGCAGTGGTTGTAACTTCTCTTTCCTTTCTGATTTCATTTATTTGGCCTTTCTCTTTTTATCTTGAGGAATTTGGCTAAAGGTTGGTCAGCCTTGTTTAACTTTTGAAATAACCAGCTCTTAGTTTCATTTATCATTTCGGTTGGTTTTTAAATTTCTATTTTGTTTATATCTGCTCTGATTTTAACTATTTATTTCTTTTGTTTACTTTGGGGTTTTGTGTTGTTCTTTTTCAGGTTCCTTTGGGAGTAGATTTAGGTTATGTATTTGGGATTTTTCTTATTTCCTGATGTGGGCCTGCATAGCTGTGAGCTGCCCTTTTAGAACTGCCTTTGCTGATTTCTGGCCAAGATGGAGGCGTAGGTAGGTGCACTGTGCCTACTCACACAACCAAAACTAAGGACAACAAAAATTCAGAAACAAAAAAACAACCAGAACAGAGAGAAATGAACTGAACAGAAGTCTGACAACCATTCATCCAGACTGGTAATGAGGGGCAGAGTAGGAGGCCTACGGAGAGGGGTTGAGGGGTCCCAGCAGGAAAAAGCGGTGACTGGCAGACGCGGGTGCGCAGGACGCAGGCAGCAGTTGGCGGACCCCAGAGCGCAGGGGCAGCTGACGGACCGGTGCCAGACCCTGGGTGCGGGAGGCAGCTGGCTGTCCGTAGTCACACATTTGTGCGCAGATAAACCAGGAGAAAACGGGCAGCGACACAGAGTGCACAACCCAGGGACCCAGTGCCGCCGGGAAACAAAGCCTAAAAGCACCAATTGAAAACATCTGTGGGGGCTGAGGCCGGGAGATTCTCTCAGCCTCACAGGAGGCTCCTTGGGGAGACCCACTGAGTCCTAGAACGTACATAAGCCCACCTGCCCGGGAGCCAGCACCAGAAGGGCCCAATCTGCTTCTGGGAAGTGGCAGAGGGGACTGAAGTCCTAGAGAAAGCGGAGCAGGAGACATTGTTCCCTCTCGGACCCCGTCCCCACATACAACATCACAACCCAGCGACTGGGGTGCCCCACCCTGGTGAACACCGAAGACTCCGCCCCTCATATGTAAGAGGCGGAACCAGACCAAAGGGGGGCCCGGGGGAGATGGCTCAAACAGATTTAAAAGCCCTGCAGTCAGTACTTTTAAGCAACCGAGAAATAGCCAACCTATGAGATGCACAGTTCAAAGCACTGGTGATCAGGATGCTCACAGAATTGGTTGATTTTGGTCACAAATTAGATGAACAAATGAAGGCTACAATAAGTGAAATGAAGAAAAATGCACACAGAACCAATAGTGATGGAAAGAAAACTGAGTTTCAAATCAATGGAATGGACCAGAAGGAAGAAAGAAATAACCAAACAGAAAAGAATGAAGAAACAAAAATTCAAAAAAATGAGGAGAGGTTTAGTAACCTCCAGAACATCTTTAAACGTTCCAACATCTGAATTATAGGAGTACCAAAAGGGGAAGAGGAAAAACAACAAGTGGAAAAGTTATTTGAACAATAATAAAGGAGAACTTTCCCAATCTTGCAAGGAAATAGACTTCCAGGAAGTCCAGGAAGCTCAGAGAGTCCCAAAGAGGTTGGACCCAAGGAGGAACACACCAAGGCACATCATAATCACATTAGCCAAAGTAAAAATGAAGGAGAGAATCCTAGAAGCAGTAAGAGATAAGGGGACAGTTACCTACAAAGGAGTTCCCATCAGAATGTCAGCTGATTTCTCGAAAGAGACCTTGCAGGCAAGAAGGGGCTGGAAAGAAGTATTCCAACTCATGAAAGGCAAGGACCTACATCCAAGATTGCTCTATCCAGCAAAGCTTTCATTTAGCATAGAAGGGCAGATGAAGTACTTCTCAGATAAGGCCAAGTTAAAGGAGTTCATCATCACCAAGTCTTTATTTTATGAAATGTTAAAAGGACTTATCTAAGAAAAAGAAGATTAAAAATATGAACAGTAAAAAAAGACTGCAAACTCACAGTAACAACCACATATGAAACAAAAGCAAACTAAGCAAACAACTAGAACAGGAACAGAATCACTGAAATGGAGATCACATGGAGGGATAGCAACAGGGGAGTGGGAGAAGGAGAGAGGGGGAAAAGGTATGGAGAATAAGTAGCACAGATGGTAGGTAGAAAATAGACAGGGGGAGGGTAAGAATAGTATGGGAAATGTAGAAGCTAAAGAACTTATGACACACGGACATGAACTAAAGGGGGGAATGAGGGTGGGAGGGGGTGTGCAGAGTGGAGGAGAGTGAAGGGGGAAAATGGGACAACTGTAATAGCATAATCAATAAAATATATTAAAGAAATATTAGGATAAAAAAGACACTTCTGATGTAGAAAAGCTCGCAGACTTGTTAGAGAAAGAGGTGAATAAATTGCCAATTATACTATAATGTAACAAGTGCTATAATAGAAATATAAAGCTATGAGGTAAAAAAAAAAACTGCCTTTGCTGCATCCCATAAATTTGAAAAAGTTATTTTCATTTTCATTTGTTTCAAGATAATATTTTATTTCCTCTTTGATCTGTTGGTTGTTTAGCGTCCATGTATTTATTTATTTATTTTTTCAGATTTCTCTCTGAAGTTGGCATCTAGTTTCTTGCCATTGTGGTCAGTAAAATAGCTTGATATGGTATCAGTCGTCTTGAATTATTTGAGACTTATTTGTGGCCTGTGATCTATCCTTCAGAATGTTTCATGGGCACTTGAAAAAAATACGTATTCTTCCACTTTTGGATAAAATGTTTTATAAATGTCTATTAAGTCTGTCTTCCTAATGTGATACTTGAGGCCATTATTTCCTTAATGAATTTTCTGTCTGGATGATTTATCCATTTATGTGAATGGAGTATTAAAATCCTTTACTATTATTGTATTACTATGGATTTTTCCCTTTAAGTCTGTTAGTAATAGTTTTGTATCTTTAGGTGCTCCTACGTTTGGTGTGAAGATATTTACCATTGTATTCTCTTCTTGGCTTGACTCCTTTATAATTACATAATGTCCTTATTTATCTTCTTTTTTACATTTTTTTGTTTTAAGATTTATTTTGTCTGATATAAATATTGCTACCCCAATTTTCTTTGATTTTATTTGCATGAAATATCTTTTTCCATCCCTTCACTGTCAGTCTGTATTTGTCTTTCAATTTGAAGTGAATGTCGTATGTGCAGCTTATAAATCGGCCATGTTTTTTTTGAAGATTTTATTTATTTATTTTTCGAGAGAGTGGAATGAGGGGAAAAGAGGGAAAGAAACTTTGATCAGTTGCTTCCCACACCCTCAACCCAGGAACTGGCCTGCAACCCAGACACACACCCTGACCTGGACTTGAACTGGCGACCTTTTGGTTTGCAGGCCTCAGCCATTATTTCTTTAAATAAGGTTTCTGTTCCTTTTTCTCCTTCTGGGATCCTTATAATGGGACTGTTTGAGCACTTGATGTTGTCCCAGAGGTTCTTTACATTATCCATGCTTTTTAAAATTTTTTCTTTTTGCTGCTCTGATTTATAAATTTCCACTAGTTTGTCTTCCTGGTTACTGATCTGTTCTTCTGTATTAGTTAATTTTCTGTTGATTTCTTCTGATGTGGTTTTTGTGTGTGTCAGTTATTGTAATCTTCAGCTCCGCCTGTTTCTTTGTTATACCTCCTCTTTGTTGAAATTACCCTGAAGTTCCTCTATTCCACGCTCAGGTTTGGTGAGCGTCCTTATGACCGTGTCTTTGAATTCTTTATTAGGCAAATTACTTATCTCTGTTTCCTTAGAGGCTGTTTTCTGGGGGATTTTCTTGTTCCTTCATTTAAGAGGTTCTGGGGATTTTTTTTTTTTTGTCATTTTGTTTGACTTTTCATGTTTGTTTATATGAATTAGATACAATAACTCTTTCTTCCCAGTCTCGAAAAAGTGGCCTTATGTAGAAATGGCCTCTGTATGGGTTCTGTGTGCCGGGTGGTTTTGGCAAACTGGTCCGAGCCAAGCAGGTGCTAAGGTGACCAGGCCACTGGTCTACCAAGTTGGAGAGACTCTGTTTGGGGAGGCCAAGTGCATGTAGTAATGCCCTGTTCTTTCTGCTTGTTCCCTTGTTCAGGAGCAAAGTGGGCTTGGGTACTATGCCTCGGAACATGCTGTAGAGATTTATTGATAGACCAGAGCACTTGGATGGAGCCCCTGCCCGCCCCACGGTGGTAGAGGGGAACATAAACAATGGTGCTCAGCAGCACCTCCAGCCCAGAGAGCTCTCGCAGCTCCCCAGCGTGCTCTGTACAGTCTCTCTTGTTTGTTGTACAGAAAGTGGTCTTGTGTAGTTACCCCAGTGTAGGCTTTATTGCTGGTTGCTTTAGAAGGCTGGTGGGAGTGGTCAGGCACTTAAAGCACTGGGAGTACTGGCTTGAAGGTTGGAGTGGCTCCCTGCAGAGAGGCCAGCAGGTGCATATTATGTCCCATTGTTACTGCCAGCTTCCTTTGTCTGGAGGCAAAAGACTCTGGGTAGTGTAACTTGGAACACACTTCCTGGTGACCTTGCAGGTGGTCAAAGCACTCAAATAAAGCCCCTGCCCCCACATCAAAGTGAAGGGGGATGTAAACAATGGTGCTCACCAGCTCCTTCAGCCATGGCAGTTGCCACAGTTCCCAGATGGCCCTTGTGTCTTCTCAGTCTTCTCTATTTGTCTCTTTCTCTTGGTTGTTGTTCAAAAGCTATTCATTCAGCCCTGGCTGGTGTAGCTCAGTGGATTGAGCATAGGCCTGTGAAGCAAAGGGCTGTGGGTTCGATTCTCAGTCAGGGCACATGTCGGTTGCAGGCCAGGTCCCCAGTAGGGGGCACATGAGAGGCAACCACACATTGCTGTTTCTCTCCCTCTCTTTCTCTTTCCCTTCCCCCTCTCTAAAAATTAAAAAAAAAAAATTTAAAAGCTGTTCATTCAGCCCTCAGTTTTTTCTCAGCAATTGCTTATGATATAGGTGTATATTTGTGTTTGCTTATGGGAGAGGGTGAATTTAGCATCCTCCTGTGCCACCACTATCTTGGACCTCTCCCAGAGTCATCTTTTTAAAAGCCCTTTTTGAAAACTCTGCAGTGGCCTCTGTCTCACGTAACAGCCACTCCCACCAGTGAACCAAGATCTTACCAGCCCCTCACTACCCCTCAGATGACATAGCTTATGCTTCATCTTGCTTACTTTGCTGCAACTATATGGCCCTTCTTGCTCCTTGTGGAGCACACCAGGCACACTCCCACCTGAGGGTCTTGAACTTGCTATGGTTTCTGCCCAGAATACGCCTCCTCATCACCTGTCCAAAGAGTCTTCCCTTAGCCACTGCATCTAAAATTCCCCCCCACCACATTTTTGTCTGTTTACCATGCTTTGTTTGTTTGTTTTTTGCACTGAGCACATTGCCTGAAACTTTCTCTGTGTTTTCTAATTTTTCTTCGGTTTCCCACCATTAAAAGAGCAGGGCCTTTATCCATCTGCCTGTCTCCATGGCCCAAGATGGTGCCTGGCAGGCACCAAACAGATACTTGCTGAATAGAAGGTGGCTCATGGCAGGACTATTTCTTAAGTCTGCATATAGATACTTAGCCTTTTATATATATATTGACGTTGTGATTTTCTTACTTAGAGACCCTGAAATATGGCGTTTGGCCTGCTTGAAAGTTTGGGGCAGAAGCTGTATTAAACTTGTTCCCTACACATCCTGGAGGGAGATGTTTCTAGAAAGGCCCCGTGTTCGGTTTGATGGTAAGTTGAACCCTTTAGAACTCAGGAGAACCAGTGATCCATCATGCTGATTTTGTTAAATACTCAGTCTTAGTTTTCTGTAACAGACCTAAGTACCATGAGCATATTTAAAGGAAACTATAGTAAAAGTAAGGCTAGAAACATACTATATGATTGTAATTAAGATTCTCTAAAGTTTATCATGTTCTTAATTTTTTAATGTTTTGTTTTGTTTTAAATAGGAGTGTATATCAGTAAAACCACATATATTCGTCAAGGGGAACAGTCTCTTGATGGTTTCTATAGAGCCTGGCACCAAGTGGAATATTACAGGTACAACTGAGTGAGTGAAAAATTCTCTCTCTCCGAGTAGTTCTCTCTCACTAGTTATTGGACATCTGTTCTCTGTGGCTTTTGCATTTATACAAAGTGAAAGTGGCCCTCAGTGTCTTTATCCAATATTATAGCAGAAATCATAGTTAAAAACCAGTGGGTTACTACAGATTTAATTCCTCCTCCACTGAATCAAAGAACCATTTTACGTGTTAGAACTCTTCCTTGTCTTTTGCCCTTGGTGTACTCATTTGCCTTCCACTAGCTTGCGCTGTTACTCAGCCTCATTGTCATCAGATAATACTGCCAGTGAGAAAGGAGTAGGCATGTTAACTCCTGTGTATTGTGAGAGCCCCCTTTTGTTTGACATTAATTAGTGCTCTAGGAAAAAAACATACAGAGCTGTAATAGAGTAATCTAACTTTTTATTCAGTGAGTGAAACTAAACATTCAACAGGTCCCTCTGAGGAGGGCAGTGAAATGCCATCAGTTCTGTGGTGCCAGCCTCCCAGGGCGTCAGTCACGTTTTAATGATGTTCTGCTGGCTCTTTGGTGCACGGTGTTTCCGATTTGCTTCCCCAGCTGTGCCTGGGTTTAGGTACCAGTAAAGAAGGGCGTGTTGTGTCTCATGTGTGTGTGGTGTGTTTCGGTGTTCTCCTTTTCACACAGGTACATAAGATTCTTTCCTGACGGCCATGTGATGATGTTGACGACCCCTGAGGAGCCTCAGTCCATCATTCCTCGTTTAAGAACTCGGAATGCTAGGTAGAATTTTCCTACAGTTTTCTATCCAGTTCACATTTTACATGGGTACTTGCAGGTTAATATGATCCTGTGTTTTTTTAACTTACTGTTGGGTGATTTAAAAAGCATTCATTGGGTGGGCATTTGTGAAAAATAACAATTCCTACACCTCTCCCCTGGACAGTGTACTTCAGCAGGTCCCTGGGGCCTTGGACACTAGGCTTACTCACATTCTACTTGAGTCTTCTCGAGCAAGTTGCTTAAGCATTGTTATAACCCATTATTTCCTAGATTATTTAAGTATATATAATAACTAATAGATTTAAATGTATTCTTTTATTTTTAGAACTGATGCAGTTCTACTGGGTCATTATCGTTTGTCACAAGATACAGACAATCAGACCAAAGTATTTGCTGTGATAACTAAGAAAAAAGAAGAAGTGAGTATGATGCAAGGTTGAATGAGGGTGTTCTTTTTATTTTAATAGCCTGTTGATTCAAGCATTCTTGATTAGAAAGGATGAAAATAAACTGTTTCATCATTTATACTATTACATAAAATATATGATGACTATAGCATATCTCCTAAGAGAACTGGAGGGTTTTCAAAAAAATGTGGTTATCTTTTATTGGCTGGGCTTGCTTGTTTTTCTCCAAATGGTTTCTTTTCTGGTCCTGTTTTTCACATGTGAAAATGTAAAGCCAAAACGTCCTGTAAAGTAACTAGTAAAATGATACTTGAATATGTGTTTTGGCTCTTCTCATTTTGAATCATATGGGATTTTCTTTCTAAATTAGCTCAAATAGGTAATTCTTTCATAAGGATATTCTTATAGAGAATTTCAATTTCTACTGGAAATAAGCTAATGTAAGATAATTTCCTTCTTCCCATTCTTACAAAAGAAAAAAATTGCCAAGCAAGTACATTGCCAGATTATCAAACTCTAGAGGGTTTTAAACCTTAACAGATTGAGGGCTTTTTTTTTTTTTTTAAACAACCTTTCTCCAAGTGCGTTTTTTTTTTTAGCCCTGGTTAAAAACCATAATGTATACTCAAGAAGTCAGTTGTGAGGAAGTTATCATTGCTTTTATAAATTAGTATAGGGTTTGAAAGAAGTTCCCCTTGTGTTGAATCCCTCTCTCTTCTCTAGCATGTGTCAAGATAGGCTTTCTCTGTGAGTCCTAGTCCTGTCACCTGGGCCATCTGCTGTTGGCTTCTCTGCTTGGCTGTCATAGACTCCTGAAATCTGGGGCAGCAGTCTGAGGGGCAGAGATAATTGCAGTGACTGTGACCTTGGCCATGAGTTTCCTGAGGTCAAAATTGGGGAGTTTGTGTTGCTCCATTCTAGGTTTTGTCTAATTAGAATTTAGGAACTCCCACATAGAAAAGCCATTTTCTCTTCAGACTATGATGCAATGAAACTATATGTAGTGTTGATATTTTTGTGTTTTTAGTAGCAGTATTTGCAGAAGTATGATTCTAATGAAGCTTGTCACATCTATTTCTCCATTGACTAATTTAATGTTACTGCAAAAAATAAGTTATACTCCACTTTTTCTGTAGCTGTCACCAACTTATCACTTTCTCTGTTTAAAAATTCCCAAGTGTTTTCAAGTAAGAGGAAATGTTAGGTTTGTTAGAAAGGAGACAAAAGAAGTTTTAATTCCCATCTGAAGCTGCTGTGTAACTTTGGTTAAGTCCTTTGGCCTGTCTGGGTCTCATTCTTCAGCCATTAAATAGCAATAATGCAATCATATTTAGTACATAAGGGTACTGTGATGATTTACTGAGATGATGATGATGATGATGATGATGGGAAAAACCTTAGGTTTTTAGAGTGCTTAACATTTTTATTTTTTTTAGTTTAAAGATTTTATTCACTTATTTTTACAGAGAAGGGAAGGCAGGGAGAAAGAAAAGGAGAGAAACATTGATGTGTGGTTGCCTCTTGCTACTAGGGATCTGGCCCACAAACCAGGGATGTGCCCTGACTGGGAATCAAGCCAACGAACTTTTGGCTCACAGGGCAGAACTCAATCCACTGAGCCACACCAGCCAGCGCTGATTGCTTAACATTTTTCAAGACACTTATCCACAATCTTATTTGATATCCCAGACAACTCTACTATATGCAGATGTTATGTTATTCTTGCACAGTATATTCCTATAAATATTTTCCACAGAAAATACCGGAATATAGAAAAGCTCGTGCACCTTCTCTTTTGCAGAAGCCACTTGACTATAAATACAGATATTTTCGTCGTGTCCCTGTGCAAGAAGCAGATCAGAGTTTTCATGTGGGGTTACAGCTGTGTTCCAGTGGCCACCAGAGGTTCAACAAACTCATTTGGATACATCATTCTTGTCACATTACGTACAAGTAGGTGAATGCATTAAAAATACCAAGGTTACAGAATAAATGTGTACTTACCAGATCTTTTTACTTCTCCCATGTTTGTTTTACCATTTTTTTACTTTACTTCCACTTGGTTTATCCTCAGGGATTATGCACTGATTTTAACAAAATTGTAGTTAGAAAAATAACTCTGCTAAGAAGACTTCTTATATTCCAAAGCCAAATCTATTAGGTAGTTCCTATATAAAGCTCTTGTTCTATGAGGATTATTTTTTCTTACACTTTATTTTATATAGTCATGCTTAATATCTTTGAACGTTCTTCAAAAACATTATTTTCAGACAATCAGAAACTTGAAAAAATTTTGTAGTGGAGACCTATATACCTGCTTGGTACACCATATAATATTAGTTTCAGGTGTGCAGTCCAGTGATCTGACAGTTATGTGCAGTGTGCTCACTACACTGAGTCTAGTGCAAACAGTGACAGTGTCTGTCGCCGTGCAAACTTACCACAATATTCTTGATCATATTCCCCTTCACCTTCTTCACCTGTCCCCCAGTCTCCCTCCCTTCTAGCAATCATCAGTCTGTTCTCTGTGAGTCTTTCTGCTTTGCATGTTTATATCCTTTAGATGCCACATATAAGCAAAACCATAGGGTATTTGTCCTCTGTCTGACTTGTTTTACTTAGCATTGTACCTTCCAGGTCCATCCACATTATTGCAAATGACAAGATGTTCTTTTTCTTTTCTTGCTATTTTACTT
>PVIA01007226.1:0-46677 GCA_004024845.1 Tonatia bakeri
TCTTATTCTTCCTTTTCTTAAAGTAGACCCTGTAGCATATCTTGCTGTGCTGGTTGGGAGAAGGTATATTCTTTGAGCCTTCTTTTGTCAGGGAAGCTCCTTATGTGTACGTCCATTTTAACTGAGATCCTTGCTGGATAGATTAGTCTTGAATGAAAACCTTTGTTTTTCATTACTTGGACTATTTCTTGCCAATCCCTTTTGGCTTGTAGCGTTTCCTTTGAGAAATCAGCTACTAGTCTTATTAGGGCTCCCTTGCATGTTACTTCTTTTTTTCCCTTGTTGCCTTTAAGATTCTCTCTTTGTCTTGGAATTTTGCCATTATAATTATGATGTGTCTTGAAGTTGGCCTCTTTGGGTTCCTCTTGATTGGGACTCTGTGTTTCCTGGATTTGTGGGATTTTTCTCTCATCAAATTAGGGAAGTTTTCCGTCATTACTTCTTCAAACAGGTTTTCTAATCCTTCTCCTTCTTCTTCCGGTATCTCTATTATATAGGTATTATTATATTTCATATTGTCCTGCATTTCTCTTAATTCATCTTCATTCTTTCTGATCCTTTTTTCCTTTTCTTGTTCTTTTTGGGTGTTTTTTTCCACCTTTTCCTCCAGCTCACTGATTCAATCCTCTCCTTCATTTAGCCTGCTTTTGATTCCCCCTAATGTATTCTTCAGTTCAGAAACTGTATTTTTCATTTCCTCTTGGCCCTTGTTGATAGTTTCTATTTTTTTTTTATGTCGATATAGTTTGAAGTGAGTTCATCATAGTTTCACTGTAGCTTTTGGTAATTCTCAGTGAACTTATTGAGTTTCCTTATTGCCATTGCTTGAACTCAGTATCTGATAGTTGACTTGTCTCTATTTCATTTAGCATTCTTTCTGAGGCTTCCTCCTTTCCTTTCATTTGGGGTTTTTTTCTTTGTCTCCCCATTGTTTGTGCAACCCTTCTTGTTAGCTTGTGCTTTCTTAAATTGATCTGTTCTGACTCCCTGGGTTTTTGATGTGAACTTCTGTGGTAGGAGATTTGTGAGATCCAGTCTCCTTCATCTCTTGAAGCTGCTGTTCTCAGGTTGTTGTTCATATTGGCTCTCTGGATGTATTTGGGTTTTGATTGTTGTTGGGTCATTTTTTGATGGGTCCTTCTCTCCAGCTGCTTAACTGAAGGTCATTCCACCCACCACATCTTCTATGCTGTTGTGCAGGTATGCATAGGATGTATTGAATCTGGTTTTTCTGTCTGTCAGATGTTATGAGGTTTCTCTCTCACTATTGTTAAGTTGTTTATTCTGGATAATTTCTCTATCCTTTAATTGTAATTACAGATTGGCCCTGGGTGGAGGTTTGTGTGGTCTTCACTCACTCCTCCACCATCTACCTTTATTATCTGTTGGTGATTCCTTTGTTGGTGGGTTCTCTCTTCCAGCAGGTTTATTGGTGTTCACAGCCCCCACTTACTCTTTTATTTGATCAATTGGAAGGAGAAGGAAAAATAGATTAAGACAGCAGGAGTGTATTCTTTGGGATTTACAGTACCAACCCCTACAGAAGAGATAGGAGATCTTTTGGATAAGTATGGCATTAACTGTGATATTTCACCCAACTAACCACTTTTTAGAAAGGGTGGAAAAGAGATAAGACTCTTGTTAGAGGGGGATGGATTGTGAATTGAATACAGAAAACAGAGAGCTTGTGGGAGGTCAGATTGTAAGGTGAGAATAAAGGTAGAAAATAGGCACAGTGTGTGAGAGAATAGAGTTAACCACAATAGTAATATAGTTCTGAAAGACAGTGAAATGGGTTAAGATCTGGGTGGGGTGCTGTGTAGTATTTACAATTATATGGAACCACAATTATTTATAATAATACTGGAATAACAATCATATGATAGAAACTATATGATTTGAATAGCAAGAATAGGGAGTACACGACCTAGAGTAGTGTGCTATTGGAACATACTACTAAATGTGTTTTTTTTTATTTTAATAAAATAAAAGCAGTAAAAATAATGAAAAAATAATAATACAAATAATAAAATGCAAATTCTCTGGAATAGCAAAGTGAAATTTGTCTCAGTTTCTAAGTTGTTGGAATTTGCCTTGTGATCCCTTTTTGGGTCTGACTCTGGCTCTTTCAAAGCTCCAGGTCTTATTGTCTTACTTGGTGAAAAATAAAAAATAAAAAATAAAAAATAATAAAAGCTTAGTGCTGATTTTAAACCAGCCATGTGAGTTTGCTGGTCTTTCTGGCTGCAGCAGGCTGAGGGGGGTTGGGCTTCATTTTTTTCCCTTCCTATGGTTTTTGAGGATGAGGGCCAGGTCTGGACCTCAATTTTTACTGTTGCCCAGCCTCCAGCCCAGTTCCTCCATTCACTGCCAGGCCCCCACTGCCATTCTGTACCATGCTGTTGCCTTCTAGCCACCAGTTGTGCTGTCCTTGAGGTGCACTAATTAGGGGCAACTCACATACCACCTTCTCACTCTTTGCTGTCCTAGGTGTTAGGCACTCATAGAGTCTCTTCAGGGTAGTTAAGCTCCCCCACAGGGTTAAGTCTTTCTAGGGGTTGCTGACTTCCTGAGCCCTGCTGCTCTCCTCTGTGGGGAGCTCCTCTTCCTTCCTCCTAGTGAGCCAGCTGGGCCAGCCTAGTTGCACAAAGGTGGGGGCATCAGCAAGGGAAGGAGCATGGCCTTACCAGTGGAGCAGTGGTGGGTGGGCAGGGTGGCAGGGGTTAAGGTGTGGCCAGGGAGTCAGGTGCAGACACTGAGATAGAGTTCCCTAAACAGCCAATAACAGCTTTTTTTTTTTTTTTTTTAAACAAAATCCTCGTTTGAGCCTGCTGCTCCTAACAAGTGTCTGGCCTCTTTCCAACCAGACCTGAGACTATCTATGTCAGGTCTGTCATGGCCCAACTCTTCTCCCGTCTTCAGGCATCACCTGGATCCACGATTTCTCTGGTAATGACCCAGCAAGCATCCACAGTCTCAACAGATGAACACTGCCCCTATGTGTCTCCCACTTCATCTTTTTCACCCCCAGTGACTTCCAGCATCCAAGTCCCTCCGGTGGTGGGCTTCCCTCCCTGTTCTGGTAGGTAGGGAGCTGGTGATCTGACTCTCCTCCCTGTATTCTATGAGAGGAGCTGGGCCAGGGGCCACAGCAGCCTAGGTCCCTGCGCAGATCCCAGAGACCTTACCATCTCCACACAGTCTCCTCACTGTCTGTTTTTCAATGTCCTCTACAATTTTTGGCCTCCAAACTTCATATAAGCTGGGATTCTGTTGGCTGTTCACTCTGTTCCTCAGATCATCCAGGTTTTCCAGCTGGTCACAGGGAGAATTTGGCTCTGCTTCCATCTACCTCACTGCCATATTTTTGGCATTCTCCCCCCCCAAAACCAATATTTTCTTTACATATTTAGGTGCTCCTATGTTGGGGGTATACATGTTTACAAGAGTTATACTCAATTTTTGCATAAATCCATTTAGTATTATGTAATGACTTGCTTTGTCTCTTGCTATGGTCTTTGTTTTGAAGTCTATTTTGTCAGATATAAGTATTGCTACCCCAGCTTATTTTGTTTCCATTTACATGAAATTTTTTTCATCTCTTCATTTTAAAACTGTGTGTATCTTTTGTTCTGAAGTGGGTCTCTGATGCAGACACCAGCCCGCAATGTCCGAGTCATTATGAATGTAATGAGACGTTCACACAGACCACCGAGTCTGGTGGAGGGAAAGGGCCAGCATGGCTTTTCTCTCAAGAGGAGAAAAAGCCTCTGCCCTTGTTCCAATGAGCTTTAATTGTCCTACTAGGCACATTACAAGAAGGTCCTCATTAACTAGGTACAGGCTCACTTTAGGTGGTTACCTTTTACAGAAAACAAAGGAGCCAATGCTGCTAATCACATCACAGAAGAGGGATGTTTGCAAATGAAAAGGCAAAAGTGGTTGAAATGGTTACACTCATCCATGGAAAGTTTAGCATGGATTTTAGGAAGTTGCTTTGCAGTAAATGTCCTCAATTCAGGGTGAGGGAGTTTTAGCAAAAAGCAAGACTCATAGAGGCCTCGTTACATTGTAGGCCTGATTCCCCACAGGAGAACCTATCTGTGGGCGTGGGTCCTGTGCATCTTCAAGTGGGAGCTGGGCTCATGCCATGCAGAATGTTCTACTACATCCCCCCCCCACCCCTCGCCCTTGTTTTTAGTTAGGACCACTATAGATCCCACAAAGCTAGCTTGCTGCTTGCTGGTTTCCCACAAGACCCTGGGAAAATAATTTGCAAACATATCAAAGTCCACAGGGCATTATTATAATCAGTAAGCAACCCATACTATCAGATTAAGCTCATTGATCACTGTCAGGCAGTAATGATCAAAGAGATAACATTCAAAGAAGTCTGAGGGCCTATTTTCAATCAGGGTCAGATAGCTAGAGGGACACAAAATTCTGGGGAAACCAACTCATTTCAGATTTGTACCCTTATCATTTAAATTGAGGGTACTGGCAAAGTAGGTTTCATAGGATTTTATGCATTCTTTCTTAGGCCTTATTGCCCCTGGAAACCTACCCTTTCCAGCACAGGGCCTCACTCACCACCAGCATTATTTCAGGCTTAGGGGGAGCAAGGGAAGTAAGGCAGCCAAGAGATTAGGAGACATCTTGAAGGCAGAATGATGACTCAGGCTATGTCAAAGCCCAGGGGCAGGGGTCCATCACCTCCTTTTTCAATAGCCCCCCAAGTCCTTCCCTGAGGGTCTTCCCACATGATCATGCCTGTCTTAGGTCCATCCTCCCTTGAGGAATCTTACCCATCATTAGCTAACTGACCAGGCAGGGTGGAGTAAAATGGGCAGAGGCACTGCTCCTGCCAGGGAGATAAGCTTTGTCTTCTCAGTGACTTAGGGTCCCAAGGTCTCTCACTCAGCCTTAGTCATGGGGCTCCTGAAACCAGGCAGGGCGGTTCCCAACATTTGATCTCCCCACTTTTTCATTTGTAAATGCTATTGTAGCTGGTAAGCCTGTGAAACCTACTATTTGCTGTTCCCAAATGCAATCTTAAGAAAACAACCTCTCTCTCTCTCTCTCTCCATATATATAATAAAGCACAAATAAGGATTAAGACAAAGGGGCAACCACGGGCTGCTAGGACCCAAACCCATAAATCCAGTTTTTAGGGTTCAACCATTGAACATTATGGGGCACCAAGGGGTTGTTGCCCTCTGCAGGAGGCACTTAAGCCACAGCCTCTGTCATTGGGATAGGCCCCATCCTCCTCCGTTGGTGGACCCAGGCTGATGAGTGATGATGTGAGTGTACATTTTCCTTCTGGTTGTTCAGGGTCAGCTGGGTCATCTGGCCTGTCAGTTGGTCAGTTTTCAGCTTCAGGTAGCAGAGGTTGGTGTCTGTCCCACTCATGATAAGGCTTTGGTCTTTTTGCTGGTATCCAGATAGGACCTGTAGGGATGGAAACACAGCATACCCTCTTCCCCATGTTAGGAGATCTACAGGGCCTTGCCAAGAGCCATCTCCCAGTGATAAGATGACTTTGGCTCTTTCTTCTGAAAATGTTTCTCGATTGGAGTACAGAGTGATTCATCACAATATAGAAAATTATAAGTAAACATGTCTAATAAAATCAAATTTGTGGGGAGGACTTGCGCCTCCCCCTTTTTTGTTTTTTTAAGAAGATTTTTAAAAGCATGATGAGCCCATTCTACAATTGCCTGACCTGTTGGATTATAAGGTATTCCTGTTTTATGTTGGATATTCCAACACTGAAGAAAAACCTGAGTAGAATGGGCAAGGTATCTAAGGCTATTATCAGTTTTAATTTGCTGAGGCCATCCTAAGTGATTAAAGGCCTCAAACCAATGGGCTTATATATTTTTAGCAAATTCTCCTGTTAAAGCAGATGCATGTAGGACACCAGAGTAAGTATCAATAGGAATATGAACATATTTGAATTTTCCGAAGGAAGTGTAATGAGTGACATCTGTTTGCCAAATTATTTGAGAACCTAGTCCTCGAGGATTAACTCTTGTAAGTGGGGGTGCCTTTCTGAGGGCTTGGCAATCAGGACATTCTTTAATAATCTGCTTAGCTTGGAAGGACAGGCCCTCTGCTGTTTCTACAAGCCACAATGAGTTTATGAAGCAATTTCCCTGTTATTATCAGGACCTGGTAGTTCTTAGGCTCACAGTTTTCAAGGAAAGTGGGACAGATTGGTGGGGGAGGTGCTCTGAAAAAATATGTTTTAGACAAAAGTGGTTATGCGCCAAGGGCCTTTTGTGACTCGATTGTTTAACTGTTCCCTCTGGGAGAATAGCCTGTTCTTCCCCAAGGAAACAATCAGTGTTTACAGGTACTGAGTTAAAAAGTGGTACTTAATCTTCTGTGGAGAAGGGCTAGTTTTCTCCAGGAGACAGTACACCTAAATTGCATTTTTACAATAAAGGTCACAGTTCTGCCATAAACAGGGAGGATTCTTAATATTTTTTTAACACATCACACCCCCCATCCCACTTATAGGATGTTTTAGATGGACAAATTTATGAACACATTCACAACTTTCAGAAACAGTTTTTCTCTACTGGCAAATACATTTACTTTTTTTTTCTTAAATTGGAGTTTTGATCTGCTCCATTTCTGACCTGGGCTGGTTCACCCCTTCTTAGGCACCCTGGTGACCCACTGCTCTCAGGAATTCACCATATTGATACCAAACTTAGTCCGGACACCCTATCAGCATAGCACACTGCAGCCCAGAACTCCTGGGCTCAAGCGATCCTCCTGCCTCAGTCTCCCGAGTAGCTGGAACTACAGGCATGTGCCAGTGTGTCCAGGACTGCATCAGGTGCTGGGTGCTGGGTTAGGGGAAGCTCTCCTCCAGCATGCACCGGGGAGATACGGAGGCAAGGGAAACCAATCTGCCCTCTGTGCTGCTGCCTGTCCCCAGAAGACAGATGCAGCCCCCACTCATTCCACCACTAGCGTGCACATGCAGTGGCTGCAGGCTGCTGCCAGCTCCCTGAGCTCACAGGGCAGCCTGTGAGACTGGTGGGAGCTGGTGCAAACTATGAGAAAGGCCTAGCTAGTGTGCATAGGTTCCTTCTTTTCCATGATTCCAAATCTAAAAATCTCTTATCCAGGAGACATTCAACAGCCCCATAACTGCTGAACTGGCTTAAAACATTGCTCTTGTTCTTTTGAGAGCCATTTCCCCATGGTTGAAGATTCACAGAAACCTTTAAGGAAATTTTTTCAAAGTGGTTGCAGGAGAGAGTGACCTAGGAAGAAAGACACTATTCCTCTGAAATCCAACACACCCTTATGACATTCCTGAAAAGCACTCTGGGTCATCAGCCCTTACCTTGGCTAATGCGCACTTACCCCACCTTGTTGGTGTGTTGTTCATAATGACCATGGCTCATAGCCCTGGGTCCCTGTTCGTGGGCACCAGCTGATGCAGACATCAGCCCGCAGCATCGGTGTCATTATGGATGAAATGAGACACTCACACAGACTACCGAGTCTGGTTGAGGAAAAGGGACAGCATGACTTTTCTCTCAAAAACCAAGGCCTCTGCCACGACAAGTGTTTTTCAAACACGTTCTCTACCCCTTGCTCAGTCTCTTCTTCTTTTGGGTCTTGTATGATGCAGATGTTGCTATGTCTGATTTTGTCCTAGAGGATACTTAGACTTTCTTCATTATTTAAAATTCTCTTTTCTTTTTGTTGCTCTGCTCAGTTGCTTACTGTTATTTTGTTTCCTACATCACTGATTTGATCTGATTTATCTAACCTGGCATTGATTCTGGAGTATTCTTAATTTTGGATTTTGTATTCTTCATTTCTGACTGGTTATTGTTTATGGTTTCTAAGTCCTTGGTAATGTCTACTATCTCTCTTTTTAAGTTCTCACTGAGATCATTCATTCTTTCTCCATGATACTTAAGCATCTTTATAACCACTGTTTTAAATTCTGTATATGATATTTTGGTTACTTCTATTTCATTTAATTTTTTCTTCTGGAATTTATTTTGTTCTGTCTTTTGGGGCATATTTCTTTCTTCTTATTTTGTATCTGTGTGTTAGGTAGATCTGCTATGACTCCCAAACTTATTATGATGACTTTATAATGAAGGTATCTTGCTGGGCTCAGCAGCATAATATTTCAGATCACCTTAGCTCTGTGCTCCAGGAGTTTTTCTTATAGGTTATATGCATAACCTTTGCTGTAGTTAAGTCTTGAGTGCTGTTAGCTTTTTTTGTGGGTGGAGTTAGCTCTTCAGGCTGGCTGATTATAAGGGTAAACCTTGATTAGTATGTATGAGATGCTGTGCAGGAGCTACCTCCTGAGACAGAATTATTCCCAGCAGGATCTGGTGCCTGCCAGAATCCCCCTGTGGCTGTGCTTGCTCATGTGGTTGGTTGGGTTGAGCTCTGGTGTGGTAAGAAGCCTACCACTGGTTGTTTTCATTCTATTTAGGTGGAGTTCAGGCACAGGTTGATCTCAGACATTGTGTGTAATCAGTTTGGGGCTACCTGTTTGGAATTACCATGCTGTTCACCAATTGTGTCTGTGCCTACTGGACCTGGGTGTGCATGGGAAGAATCAATTTGTGTATAATTGTTGGCTTCCCCTAGCTTAGAGCTGGTGGCATATCTGTAAAAGGTCCAAAGCTACCTGAGTTTTTGCCTCTGCCTGTC
The DNA here is from genome assembly GCA_004024845.1 of Tonatia bakeri. Lineage (NCBI taxonomy): Eukaryota > Metazoa > Chordata > Mammalia > Chiroptera > Phyllostomidae > Tonatia > Tonatia bakeri. The sequence goes on from PVIA01007226.1 coordinate 8,707, forward strand.
AGTTACTCTGACTCTCCCTGAGGTTGCCTGATCTTCCGAAAGAGTCTTTTAAACAAAGACTGTAGGGTGGGTTCAGGCTGGCTGCAAAACATAGCCCTTTTCACAGGTTGTGAGCTCAGTAGGGTGGGGAAACTGAGGTTGGGAGGATAGGACTAGTGAGTCCCCTACTTGGGAATCATGCAGTCAGGCACTCAATAAGGAAAAGGTGGTCCTGCTCCAGAGCTAAAGCACTCAGTATCTGCCAGAACCTCCAACTTTAGTTCCCCCTGGAGGGGCTTGCTGCAAGTTCAGGTTGGATGCAGCCTGCCATCCCCTCTGCAGGAGCAAGCTCAGCCATCCCAGGCTCAGGGAGACAGATCAGAAAAGCCTCCTGTTGGAAGTAATGCTGCCCCTGTCTGCAGGAGTGGGCAAAGCACTTTGTCTTGGTCCCAGACAATAACCTTTGTGGGACTCAGAACAAAGGAGCTCTGAGCTGTTCTCTTTTCCCTCCACGGAACTGAGCCCAGTGAGGTAGGGTGTCTGGGACTTGGATGAGCTGATCCAAATAGTTTCCTGTTAAAGACTGTGCTGCCTGCAAGGATGTAGGAGGGGGTGTGTACCTCTTCCCCTTCTTAGGGTAGCACAGGCTGAGCTTGTAGGAGAGACAGGATTTGCCCCCCACAATGTAGCCACACTTCCCAGGAACTACTTTTCCAGTTCCCAGACAAAAGCTTCCCCAGGAGACACAGTCCAAAAGTATCAGTTGTCTTTGGCATTCTGGTCCCCTTTTGCTGCTGAACTCAACAGGATGGGGCAGCCAAGTGATTTAACAGGTGGGTGGAGGGGTGCTGGCTGTGTAAGGTAAGGGAAATTGGCCCTCTTTCTCAAGCCGCAGTTTGATCACTCTCTGAGTCTTTGCCAAAAACCTCCCCAGAAAAAGAGGGCTCTGAAAATCACTTCTGGGTGTAGCCAGCAGAACTCTCCACAGGACCCAATTATGACAGAGTGGCCTTGCTAGCTGTGAGAGACCAAGCAGTGCACTCCCAGAACTGGTGCTGAACAGTAGGAGTGCCTGCTCCTGGGAAGGTGATGTCTGGATTTCCCAGGCAGACCAAATCTCTACTGATTTTTTCCATCAGAGGTATGCAGGCTCCTCTTTCCATCTGCTGCACTAGGTTGAGGATCCCTCCATGGGGTTGAGACCTCACGATCCTTGGGGGAGGGAGTTTTGCAGCTACAATGTCCCTCTGGCTTCTCACCCACTGCTGTGCCTGGGCATGAGGTCCAGCCCTGTCCATGTTTCTATACCAGTTTCTATATGGCTTCTGTAAATCCTTGATTATTATATTTCAATTTGGCTAGACTTCAGTTGGTTATTCAGTCCATTGTTCTATAATTTAGCTGTAAATCTGGTTTGGGGCTAGGACCAGGTGAGTGTAGATTTCACCTACTCTGCAGCCATCTTGGAATGCTAACAGACATTTAGCAAATGTTTCCTGCATGTGTGACTATGTGAGTGAGTGAATGAATGAATGAGTACATACAGCAGAGGTATGATGGCTTTATCTCATTTTTCTGTATTCTTTCCCAGGAATACTACCATATTGAAGTTAAATATCTACAATAATTCTCATGCACAGCTTTATATTTTGCTATATATGTATGTACTCCAACATTGCTCTTTTTTTATTATGGTAAACATGCATAAGATAAAATTTAGAACTTCAACTATTTTAAAGTGTGTAATTCAGTGACATTTAGTACATTCACAATATTGTGAAACCATTACTATTATTTAGTTCCAGAACTTTTTTTATTATTCTAAAAAGAAACCCCATAGCAATTAAGCAGTCACTCCCCACTCCCCCTTTCTGCCAGTCCCAGGCAACTACTGTCTCCTTTCTGTGACTTGCTTATTTTGGACATGTCATATAAACAGAACTATACAGTATATAGCCTTTTATACTTAATACATTAAATAAACTTTTAATTTTACAATATTAGATTTACAGAAAAGTTGTAAAGATAGGACAGAGATTTCCCATAACCCCACATTCAGTTATGGATGTTTTAAATTCCTGGATTTTACTTATTTAATGTGTTTTAATTCATTACAGAATTTTTCATTCTTGATGCTTTAGTTACCCTTTCTTTGGCTAGTGGGAACCCCTTAGTTAGCTTCTGTTTCCTTTTTGATGGGCATATTTAAACTTAAAACAAACAAGCAAGCAAAATTTAACCAGAGACATTGAAATTAATAACAAACTGACAGTAACCAGAGGGGAAGTGGGAGGGAAGGGGGAGGGGGGAAGGGTTTTCAGGAGCAACTATAAAGGACACATGTACAAAACTAAGGTGGGGTAGGATCAGGGGAGGGAGTTGGTGATGGCTGGGGTTGGGGGGAATGGTGGGGGGAAAATGAAGACAACCGTACTTGAGCACCAACAATAAAAAAAAAGAAGAAAACATATCTTTTGAGGATAACACCTAGAAGCCAGCTGTGAATCAGAAAGTGTGCTTGTAGGTTTTTGTTGAAATGGAAAGGCTAGGAGAGGGAGGTAAAGACCATAGAGTAGTAAAGAAAAATTAAGATGCTAATGTAATTTCCAGGGAAACAGACATTTTGTACAATATGCTCTGAGTTTTTATCTCTGCTAGCTTGGCTCCTGCTGGGTTGGAGATTATGTCCTTAATAACAAATTCAGGCTGGCCTCCTCCCTGGGCTGTGGGCTGTGTGGAGTCAGGGTATGTGGAGCTGGCTATGGCTCTGCCTATGATAATAGGCTAGGCCCACTTCTGTGTTCCATAAGTTCATCAGCCTCAGGCCTTCTGGGATGATTAGAAAGGGTTGCAGGGCCAAAGTCCCTCTGCTCCCTTGGGAAGAGCTTCAGCAGTTCCCTAGCATCCAGCATGCAGAAAGGACATGAGGGAACTGCCATACCTGAGCTTGCTTGCCCAGTGAGCACCATCTGCCTCCCATGCAGGTGACAGGCCAGAGGAGGAAAATGCTGAACACAGAGGAGGTGCCTGCCTAGGGGCATGCCTTGTGTTGATGTTCTGCAGTCACTTTCTTCTTTGATCTTCATAATAACAACTTGTAAGTGTTCTATATGACCAAAGAAAGGTGCTGTGGGATGAGGTGTGAATGGCACAGTCCTTGTTCATAAACAGTTTGTCTGGAAAAAGCTAATTAGCACTACCAGGCCATCAATGAGTGGCTGATAAAGGACAAAACCAAGTATCCTGTCAGGGGCCTGGGGCTAAGTTGTGTGTTAAAAGTTTGTGCAGTATTTGCAGTAAGATGTCAAAGAGGAGGCAGCAGCATTCTTACAATCACTAGTAACAAGAGGCTTGTTAGGCTGTTGTGTGTGCCTATGCTGGGCTGGCTGGGAAGCACATCTGGGCCCCTGGTTGCACACGTGTTCTTGATCTCTGCCCAGAACAGTCAGCAATGATGCCAGCAGAGACACAGGAAGGTAGAAGCCATGGATAGGAGAAAGTGGTTAGATGCTCAGGACAGTAAATGGGGACAGTAAGGGAGCAGGGAAGTATAATGGCCAGTACAGGCTCTGGGGTCTGACCAAAACCATGGCAGCTCTTCATGTCCTCACCACCAGGTAGAAACTGTCATCTTCTCTTCCCAGACTCTTTTGAGAATGCAACAAAAGCATGCTTGAGCCTGGCTCAAGGCAGCTGATCAATGAGAGTGGTGACTTAATACAGGTTTCCTGAACATAGCTGAGTGACTATGAGAGTCATTGCCAATTCCTTTCAAGATAACTATCTTGTGATGGGATAACCATGGTCACTGTGACCATAAAAATTCACAGCGAGTCTATGTATACAATTCAAGTTCCTATGAGACCACAGCAGAAGAGGATAAAGATTGGTACTCAATGCCAATGTGAGTTCTTAGACCTGTGCTACAGGTTCTGTTCTCCAACTTTGGGTGTTTAGTGATGTGGGTGCTGCACTTCCACATTTTTCCAGGGACTGAAGATCCTGAGTCTTTCTGATGATGGTGAAACCAAAAGGAAGAATCTTTGCTTGGCCTTTCCTAGGCAGACAGAAGGTCACTCAGGCCCTGAAGCCGATCCTTCAATGATTTAGAAGACCCGTCTCTAAGGAGGCTCCAGGTAGGAGATTCAATCAGCCAAGACTGCCTTTAAGGGCCTTCCTGATTCTCTGGTGAAGCAGGCACAGCCATGTGAAGATAATTTATGTAAGATAATATATGATCAGGGATTCTTAGAAAAAAATAACTCCAAGCTGTGCCTCTATGGGCAGGTAGGATTTGTAGGGAGGAAGAGATAAAGGCATTTCAGGTGAGTGACATACAAAATTTATAGGACTTGGAGTCAAAACTGATTCTAGTCTTGGCTCCATAATTTGTTAGCTATGTGACTTTGTTCAAGGCACTTAACCTCTTGGAACCTTTCTTGATCTGCACAATGAACATAATTATACTATCTTCATAAGGTTGTCATCAGGATCAAATGATATTGCATTTTAAAGCACCCTGGCAGTGCCTGGGACACAGTAAGCACCCAGAAAATGGTAGCTCTGTGGGAAAGGCCTAACTAAGGCCCATGGGCAGGGCCCACAAATAGGCTCTGAAATTACATTTAAAAATTCGTTCATTTGTTCTTTTCCTTTTATCTGGAATGAATGTTTTATAGATTTATCAGAATCATAAGAGTTTGTATCATGAAAAAGAAAAATAGCCACTGATGTAGAGCTTTATTCTTTACAAAGTGTATTTACTCATCTCTGTGAACCCACATGTGCCCCATGTGATGTGTTAGGCAGTTATTACAGTCTCAGAGACCTGGGACTGTTGTGGATTTTGTACTCCTGTGGGTAGCTTCTCCCGCATCTTTCCCTTTTTTTCCTTTCCAAGAGCTCCAGATTTCCACTGGAGATCCATGTGTTTTTATGGAAACAGGACTCTTCCCAAACTCCAGGATAACTCATTGCCTAGGCAAAGTTGATCAGCACGTTCTATCTCAGTGGTCACTCTGATTGGTTTAGGCATGAATATGTGACCCATGGGTCTAATCAGAGTGAATTTCCCAATTTGTCACCATGAATTCTTGGATGCACAACCTGTGTCTTCCTATGGACTGTGTTGCAGGCAGAGGTGAGGTCGGGGATTGCCACAACCACTTTGTTATAAGCAAAAGGTCCTTGGGGGTAAAGTTGACCAAGAGCAGCCAGATAATCACAGAGAAGAGTAGTTATATTTCTGATCAACCTGCCCAAATGACATCTTCAGGTACATAAACCATAAATTCCCTTAAGTAGGCCAATTTGAGTTTTTTATTATTTATTACTCAAAACTTCCCAGTCACTATAGATGCTTTGACCAAGATTATACAACACATTTCTGAAAGAACTGGGTCATCAACCTGACACTCTCTGGCTCCCATTTAACAACCATTTGACTTCACCATTCACCAGATGGTCATGACCTTTCCCAGGTTTGTTGACAGGTGAGCCTGCCACATTTCCTAATTAAGAAGTTCCTATGAAGTCACTTTTCAAGCCTCTCTCATAAATTCCAAGAGAGAACTTATGGAACTAAAATTTGTTGAACTTGTCTACCTTTTTCAAGAAATATGATGTCTCAAAGTCTAGGCAGAAGGGATGAGTAGGGTTCTGCCAACCCTCTGCTCTCCCTTCCATTCATCAGATACATGCTGAGTGCATCCTATGGGGCAGGCCATAGGCCAGTTGTGGGCTGTCTTGGTAACTGAAGTATGCATAGTGCTTGCCTCCTGGGGCTTCCAATCCAGTAGAAGACTTTCTGGATCTGGAGCATGGAGAGTGCCTGGTGGGTGCAGGAGTATAAGGTGGGAACTGCTCATTCAAACTGGGAAGGTAAGTGAGGGAATATGCTAGGCTGGTTTTCATTGGGAAACTCTGCAAGGAAGCCAAGATCTACCTGCAGCTGTGGAACGGCCCTCGCACTGTGGCTGCTGTGTGCCCTGTGTGCTGTAGTGGACTGAGTGCCACTGTGCCATGAGCAGGACATTGATTTGAGTGATTGGAGCTTAGGAAAGTGCACTAAATGCTCAAAACCTGTTTTTCATATAATAAATGTATATGCTAACTTCATAGTGTTTTTGTGATTACCAAAGATAAGTGAATGCATGTTCTAGTAACTAGAACATAATAGGTGCTCCATAAATTTAAGTATCATTTTCTAAGTATCCTCATCCATATAGTATGATGCCACTCCTTTCAAATTTATTTTAAAAATCTGCTCAAAAAAGAAAAACCTAGACTAAATATTATTAAGAAGGAAAATTATTATTCCTATATCACCCCTCCTCTAAGACACAGACTTTAATCTTGAGATTTACTTGCACACTGTGTCTTTTGTGATAATATTATTATTTATTGCAGTTAGTATGGAACCAGCTGAGGGGAGGACTGAGGAGAAATGAGCTGACCTGCATGAAACTTGACTCTGTGCTTATTAGCTGCTATGTGCCCTTGGGCAAGACACTTCACCACTTCTAGACTTAGTTTCCTATTACATAAAGTGGAGCTCATTTTCACTTACTGCTGAGGCATAGGTTTTCTAGAGTTGAGTAGAGGTTAGTTCCACCCCCCCCCGCCCCGCCCAAAAAAAGGCAGCATCATTGGATTTTTTTTCCTTATGTATTATCTGTTTCCTTGGATATAAATACATCTTTTCTCCATTAGAGCACTTTGGGATTAGTTAGAGGCAAAGAAACATGAAAGAAAAGTGCCAAAGTGACAGGTGGCCCCAGGCCATGGCAAAGCCTCAGTCACACTTGGTGATGGGATTTTCAGAGTTGTGAGAACTTCACCTGCCAAGTAAAAGCCCACCTTCTCCAGTGACTAGTTGCTCTTCCAGGGCTAGTGGATGACTTCTACCTTGAACAGAATGTGAGCCCTAAGGAAGGTGACCAACTCTTTTCAACATACCATCTGCATGTGGCCTCACTCAGGAAACTGAGGCAGTTCAGCTTCCCATACCCACCTAGCAGTACTGTTGTAGGATCAAATGATAAATGGATAGGTATACAGCTGAAAGATGCCAGGTGTCCTCTCTCTCCAACACCCAAGATTTGAGTGCAAGTTGGTCATGGATGATAATTCCCTCTCTAGTGATAGGGAGGATTTTTCACTGGATATAGAAATTTGGATGGAATTGATTAGAAGCCATATCATAAACAAAACAAAACAAAACAAAATGCAAATGCATTTCCCCCTTATTCAATGGGTCAGGGTGAGTACAGGATAAGAAGGGTCTGATTTGTTAGGAAAACATGACAGCTCTGGGGTGTGGGGAGAATAATTCTTCTCTCAGACCCCACCTTCTGGAGCCACAGCTCATTCCCAGTGGCTTTTGAGGTGATATGGAGACAACAGATGAGTTGGGCTCCCTATTCCAAGGCCAAACTGAGTGCTTCCCCCCAAGTTCAAGAAATCCCTCAAATACTTAGAACATAGATACAACAAAGGTTTACTATAGTTGAAAAAGTACAGCAAGTATCCATATGCGAGTTTTACTTGGTGTTGGTGGGGAGGGGTGGTGAGAGGTAGGAGGGAATGTCTCTTCTTTTGAGTGCTTTACTCCCAGAAAATGATTCATCTTCATCTTATCTCTTTGAGTGTGGGTAACAGAGAAAAAAAAAATAGAAACAAGCAAACAGAATGTGTTGATATGACAAAAAAGAGAAAGGAAACTGCCAGGGAGAGTGAAGAGAGGGATAGACATGTACGAATACACAAAAAAACTTCAGAGGACTATAGGAGACTGTTTTGCACGGTGTGGGCCCAGTTCCCACTCGGAGATGCACATTACCCATGCCCACAGATAGGTTCTCTCATTGGGAATCAGACCTGCATTGTACCTAGACTGCTATGAGACTTGCTTTTGCTAAAACTCCCTCACACTGAATTGAGGCATCAAGTGCTTACTATAATTTCCTAAAATCTATGCCAATCCTTCCAAGGATGAGTGTAACCAGTTCAACCACTTTTACCTTTGCATTATTCTTCTTCCATGATGTGATTAGCAGCATCCTCTCCTTTGTTTTCTGTAAAAGGTAACCACCTAAAGTGAACCTGTACATAATAAATGAGGACCATCATGTAATGTGCCCAGAAAAGCAATAAAAGCTTGTCAAGGCAAGGGTCGGGGTGTTCTCCCCTTGAGAGAGTGGCTGAGGTGCTCTGAGGCTCTTTCTCCTATTCGGAGAGAAGTTGCGCTGACCTTTTTCCTCCACAGGACTCTGTAGTCCATGTGAATTTGTCATGTATCATCCACAATGTGGTGGACCCCACAAGCCAGGGTTTGCATCAGCTGGCACCCTGGAACAGGGACCCAGGGCTATGAGCCATCATTGTGGACAACACACCAACTTGGTTGGAATACACACACATCAGCCCAGTTAAAGGCTTACAACACCGAGTGCTTTTCTGTTAGGTAAAAGAGTGTGTTGGATTTCAGAGGAAAAGTGTGTTCTTCCTAGGTCACCTTCTCTTCCAACTGCTTTGCAACTGTACCTTCTTTAGTAAGCAGGAGCCTTGCTCCCTTTCCCAAGTATTTGCTGCAGGCACGTGTCGAGTAGTTAAAAGCCACAAGGCACACTGTACAAACACCCACAAGCCCATCCCTACAGCACAACCCCCAACTAGGTCTAGGCTTGGGAGAAAAAGCAAAGATTTTCCCTTTAATCAGCTTTAAAACATCAACTAGTTACAGGACAATTTACAAGCATCTCAGCAAATTCTTTCTTTTAGGCTGCCTCTTGAGGTCCCTTCAGTTTTGCCTTTTCCCTCCATCCACCTGCATAAGGATTTAGAGGTGCAGGTGGAGAAAAAGCAAAATTGGGACTGGTTTTGTAATCACTGTGCTTGCAGCAGGAGGAATTTCAGAAAAAGGTTCTTTTATTTGTTAAAAAATTTCTTTAAAGGTTTCTGTGAATCCTCAACCATGGGGAATGGGCTCTCTAAGGAACAAGAGCAATGTTTTAAGCTAGTTCAGTAGCTTTTTAGGGCTGCTGAATGTCTCCCTGATAATGGATCTTTAGACTTAGTTATTTAGGAAAAAGTTGGGCAGAAGTTGAAATAACACCAGGTGGTGTGAGATAAGATTCTAGGTTAGTATCTCACTCCCTCCTTTAGAGGTTTTAATTTGAAAATACTGTTTTGCTTGAATTTTGTTTTTATTTTGAAAGGAACAGCTCAGTCTCAAAATATTTTGCTAAACCTCTGGTAAATAGAATAAGATCTCTAATGTTGTTACATCATAAGGATTTTACTTAGAAAGAATTTAAACGAATTGTTTAAAGAAGGAAAAAGATCTTAATTCCCTCAGACAGTAAAAAGTGCAGGAAGAAAAACAGTGAGAAAACCTGTCTTTTAAGCACTCTAAATCCTCCTTCTGGGGGCTCAGAGACTGCTTTAGTCCTAGGAACAAGCCATATGGAGCTTAATATTCTCCCTCCTTCTTCTCCAGCCTCCCTAAAGTTGCCAAGGGCACTAGATGAGACAGCTCATTTTTGAGCACACTCAAGGAATGCAGTAATCAATAAGAATTAACAACAACAACAACAACAACAACAAAGTAAATGTATTTACCAGTGGAGAAAAACTGTTTCTGAAAGTTATGATTGTGTTCATAAATTTATCAATCTAAAGCATACTATAAGTGGGATGGGAAGTGAGACAGTTAAAAAAAATATTAAGAATCCTCTTTGTTTATGCCAGAGATGTGACCTTTATTGTAAAAATGAAATTTATGTGTACTGTCTCCCAGAGAGAACTAACCCTTCCCTACGGAAGACTAAGTACCATTTTTTTTAACTCAGTACCTCTAAACACTGACTGTTTCCTTGGGGAAGAACTGGCTATTCTCCCAGAGGGAATGGTTAGTCAATCAGGTCACAAAAAACCCTTGGCCCATAACCATTTTTGTCTAAAACATATTTAGGTAGAACACCCTCCCTCATCTTTCCCACTTTCCTTGAAAACTCTGAACCTAGGAACTACAAGATCCTGAGAACAATAGGGCAATTAACTTGCTGCTTAATCTCATTGCAGCTTGCAGAAAGAGAAGGGGGGCTGTCTTTCCAAGCTAAACAAATTATTAAAGAATGTCCTGATTGCCAAGCCCTTAGCAAGGCATCCCCATCCACAGGAGTTAATCCTTGAGGACTAAGTTCTCAAATAATTTGGCAAACAGATGTCACTCATTACTCTCCCTTTGGAAAATTCAAATATGTTCATATTTCTATTGATACTTACTCTGGTGTCCTACATGCATCTGCTTTAACAGGAGAATTGGCTAAAAATATACAAGCCCATTGGCATGAGGCCTTTAGTCATTCAGGATGGCCTCAGCAAATTAAAACTGATAATGGCCCTGGATACATTGCATATTCTACTCAGGTCTTCCTTCAGCATTGGACTATCCAACATAAAACAGGAATACCTTACAATCCAACCAGTCAGGCAATTGTAGAACAGGCTCATACTTTTAAAAATCTCCTCCTCCTTCTTCTTCCTCTTCCTCCTCTTCTTCCTCTTCTTCTTCTTCTCCTTCTTCTTCTTCTTCTCCTCCTCCACCTCCTCCTCCTCCTCCTCCTCCTTCTTCTTCTTTGAAAGTCACCTCTGAAAGCTAAGAGATTTCAGACTGTCTATCAGATTCAGGAAAATAAGATGGAGCAGCTGATGACAACTGGGAGAACTGTGTGAGGTCCCAAGGTGCCTGCTTTGAAGGGGACTGAGGCAACATTGTCCTGTGTACATTGTTTCTTATATCTTATATCTTATATCTCCTTCAATAAATGTCTCTATTTTTTCATATTACATGGCTGGATACCTTCTGGACAGAACTTATATGTTGTGTTCCCATATATATGTATATAATTAAATTTGGTTATTTTCTCTTGTTAATTGGCCTCATATCTATTTGATTATTAGACCAGTCAGAAGAGCCATGAGGGTAGAGGAAAGTTTCTTCCTCCCTCATACTATGTACTTAATATATAGCAAAGATTTTTTTAATGTTTGTCCATCTTAGCCATTCTTACTCTCCTTTGATGACAATTCTCTAAAAATTGTCTTCAAAATTCTCTAACTCAATCCAAATAAAAAAATGTTCCTAAAATGTTGATTTCCAGTCCTGTTCACTTTCTGGGACTCTTCCTCCTGTTTGAAATGTCTTTTTTGTTTGCTTGCTTGCTTTTTATTTTAATTGTTGTTCAAGTACAGTTTTCTGCCTTTTACTCCCATCACAGCCCACCAACCCAGCCCTTCCCAGGACCCTCCCATTTTCACCTCCCCTTTTTTCTGTCCATGTGTCCTTTATACTTGTTCCTGTAAATCCTTCCTGTTTTCCCCTGAAATCCCCTGCCCCCTCCCTTCTAGTCACTGTCAGCCTGTTCTCAGTTTCAGTGTCTTTTGTTATATTTTGCTTGCTTATTTGTTTTGTTGATTAGATTCTAGTTAAAGGTGAGATCATATGGTATTTGTCTTTCACCAACTGACATATTGCATTTAGCATAAATGCTCTCCAGTTCCATCCATACTGTCCCAAAGGATAGGAGATCCTTCTTTCTTTCTGCTACATAGAATTCTACTGTATAAATTTACCATAGTGGTTTGATCCATTCATTTACTGATGGGCACCTAGGTTGCCTCCAACACTTGGCTATTGTAAATTGTGCTGCTATGACCATTGGGGTGCATAGGTCCTTTTGGATTGGTGTTACAGGGTTCTTAGGATATAACCTAGCAGTGGAAATGCTGGGTCAAAAGGCAGATTCATCTTTAGTTTTCTGAGAAAATTCCATATTGTTTTCCATAGTGGTTGCACCAGTCTACATTCCTACCAACAGTGTACTAGGGTTCCCTTTTCTCTACAACCTCTCCAACATGTGTTGTTTGTTGCTTTGTTTATGATGGCCATCCTGACTGGTGTAAAGTGGTATCTCATTGTGACTTTAATTTGCATCTCTCTGATAGCTAGCGATACTGAGCATCTTTTCATGTATCTCTGGATCCTCTGTATGTCATCCTTGGAGAAATGTCTGTTCAAGTCCTTTGCCCATTTTTTAAATGGGTTGCTTGTCTTCTTAGAGTGGAGTCCTGTGAGTCCTTTATGTATTTTGGAGATTAAACCCTTGTCTGAGGTGTCATTGGCAAATATGTTTTCCCATACAGTTGGTTCTTTTTGTGTTTTAATAATGCTTTCTTTAGCCACGTAGAAACTTTTTATTTTGGTGAGATGCCATTTGTTTATTTTTTCCTTTATGTCCCTTGCTCTAGGGGATATATCAGTGAAAATGTTGCTGCATGAAATATCTGAGATTTTCCTACCTATGTTCTCCTCTAGGACTTTTGTGGTGTCATGAGTTACATTTAAATCTTTTATCCACCTTGAATTTATTTTTGTGTATGGTGTAAGTTGGTGCTCAAGTTTCATGTTTTTGCATGTAGCTGTCCAGATCTCCCAACACCACTTATTGAAAATGCTATTTTTACTCTATTTTATGCTGCTGCCCCCTTTATCAAAAGTTAATTGAATGTAGAGATTTGGGATTATTTCTGGGCTCTATGTTCTGTTCCATTGGTCTATGTGTCTGGTTTTTATTTTTTGCCATTACCAGGCTGTTTTGATGACAGTGGTCTTGTAATACAGTTTGGTATCAGGTATTGTGATCCTGATTACTTTGCTCTTCTTTCTCAAAATTGCAGCAGCTAGTCAGTGTTGTTTATGGTTCCATATAAATTTTTAAAGTGTTTGTTCTATGTCTGTGAAATATGCCTTTGGTACTTTTTTTTTCTTTTTAAAATTTTATTGATTATGCTATTACAATTGTCCCATTTTCCCCCTTCACTCCTCTTCACCCTGCCCACCCCCTCCCACCCACATTCCCCCCTTCAGTTCATGTCCATGTGTCATAAGTTCTTTAGCTTCTACATTTCCCATACTATTCTTGCCCTCCCCCTGTCTATTTTTTACCTATTGTGTATGCTACTTATTCTCTGTATCTTTTCCCCCTTTCTCCTCTCCCCACTCCCCTGTTGCTAACCCTCCATGTGATCTCCATTTCTGTAATTCTGTTCCTGTTCTAGTTGTTTGTTTTTGTTTTAGGTATGGTTGTTACTAACTGTGAGTTTGAAGTCTTTTTTAACTGTTCATATTTTTTATCTTCTTTTTCTTAGATAAGTCCCTTTAACATTTCATATAATAAGGGCTTGGTGATGATGAACTCCTTTAACTTGACCTTATCTGAGAAGCACTTTATCTTCCCTTCCACTCTAAATAAAAGCTTTGCTGGATAGAGCAATCTTGGATGGATGTCCTTGCTTTTCCTGACTTGGAATACTTCTTTCCAGTCCCTTCTTGCCTGCAAGGTCTCTTTGGAGAAATCAGCAGATAGTCTGATGGGAACTCCTTTGTAGGTGACTGTTCCCTTATCTCTCACTGCTTCTAGAATTCTCTCCTTCATTCTAATCTTGGGTAATGTAATTACGATGTGCCTTGGTGTGTTCCTCCTTGGGTCCAACCTCTTTGGGACTCTCTGAGCTTCCTGGACTTCCTGGAAGTCTATTTCTCTTGCCAGATTGGGGAAGTTCTCCTTCATTATTTGTTCAGATAACTTTTCCACTTGTTGTTTTTCCTCTTCCCCTTCTGGCACCCCTATAATTCGGATGTTGGAACATTTAAAGATGTCCTGGAGGTCCCTAAGCCTCTCCTCAGTTTTTTGAATTCTTGTTTCTTCATTCTTTTCTGTTTGGTTGTTCCTTTCTTCCTTCTGGTCCACTCCACTGATTTGAGTCCCAGTTTTCTTCCCATCACTATTGGTTCCCTGTGCATTTTCCTTCATTTTTCTTATCGTAGCCTGCATTTGTTCATCTAATTTATGACCAAAGTCAACTAACTCTGTGAGAATTCTGATCACCAGTGCTTTGAACTGTGCATCTGATAGGTTGGCTATCTCTCAGTCACTTAAAAAAATTGGCTCTGGGGATTTTAATTCTGTTTGAGCCATCTTTTTTATTTTTTATTTTCCTTTGGTCTGGTTGCGGCTGTTATGTATGGGCGGCAGAACCTTAGGTGTTCACCAGGGTGGGGCACCCCAGTTGCTGGGTTGTGACGTGGTATTTGGGGGTGGGGTCTGAGAGGAAACAATGGCGCCTGCTCTGCTCTCTCCAGGACTTCAGTCCCCTTTGCCACTTCCCACAAGCAGATTGGGCCCCTCTGGTCCTGGCTACCAGGCGGGTGGGCTTGTGTACTTTCTCAGACTCTGTGGGTTTCCCCAAAGAACCTCCTGTGAGGCTGAGAGAATCTCCCGGCCTCAACTCCCACAGGTGTTTTCAGTCGGTGCTCTTACGCTTTGTTTCCTGGCACTGGGTGCCTGGGTTGCACAATCTGTACTGCTGCCCGTTTTTGCTTAGTTTGTCTGCGCGCGAATGTGTGGCTGCAGACAGCCAGCTGCCTTGTGCGCCTCACTGGGTCTGCTCGTTGTCTCCTGCGCCCAGGGTCTGCCACCGGTCCATCAGCTGCCCCTGCACATCTGGGGTCCACTGACTGCCGTCCGCAGTCCGCACCCTGTGCTCCTGCGTCTGCGAGTCACCGCTTTTTCTTGCCGGGACCCCTCAACCCCTCTCCATAGGCCTCCGACTCCACCCCTCCTTACCGGTCTGGATGTACGGTAGTCAGACTTCGTTCAGTTCATTTCTCTCTATTCTGGTTGTTTCTTGTTTCTCAATTTTTGTTGTCCTTAGTTTTGGTTGCATGAGGAGGCACAGTGCAACTACCTATGCCTCCATCTTGGCCAGAAGTCCCAGAATTTTCTATAAAATTAACAACTGTTTTCTAATTAAAAGGAGAAAATATGAGAGCCAAAGAAAGCAGGTTGACATTTAAAGTGTTGAAAGTAAAATAAACCTGTCAGTTGCGAACTCTACATTCAGCAAACCATTCTTGAATGAGAGGGAAATTCAGATATTTTCAGATTAACAAACTGAGAGAGTTGGTTACCACTAGATCTGCCCTAAAATAAATGCCAAAGGGATTTCTTCAAATTGAAATAAAAGGTCACTAGGTAATCACTGGGTGTATGAAGAAATAGATATATCCAGTAAAGTTAAATAAACAGGCAAATATAAAAGCCAGCATTTCTGTAAATTTGTTTTGTAAATTCATTTTTATTTCCTATGTGATTTAAAAAACAAATGCATAAAAAATAATTATAAACATATTTGTTGATGTAAGAAATTCCAAACCTGCAAATAATTTTTGATGAGTTTATTTGAGCCAAAACTGATGACAGTTACCAGAAAACAAGATAAAAAATTCTCCAGAGAATAATATTCTTTTCATTTTTTAATGCATTTGTACTAAGGGGAGAACATAAAATTAAAGAAGATTACATGAAGGTGGGAGAAATAAGATACAGATTTTATTACAATTTAGCTAATAATTATGTGCTCTCCGTAGGCAGCTAATACCTATTTCAAAGTTGTGTCAATCTAGATGCACAAAAACAAGGAACAGTGCTTGCTTAAGGCAAAGATAAATCTCTTGCTAAAAAAATTCCATGCTTGGGGTCATAGGTGACTACTCCCATAATGTGTGCATTTAGGAATTTATGATCAGATAACACTATGAGGTTCCTTTCCATAGACCTTTTTTGTCAACACGTTATTAATAAACAATGCATAAAGATGCAATTTAGAATGACAACAACATAAAGGCAGTATAGAAGTAAACAGAAGTATTTGTATATTATTGAAATCAAGTAGATATGAATTCAGTTTGATTATTATAAATTTAGATTGTTCAATATAATCCCCATGAAAACCACAAAATATATCTTTAACAAATATACAATAGGAAATAAAAAGGGAACCAAAACAGTTCACAAAAAATGAACTAAACGCACAAATAAGGGCAGTAATGGAAGAAATAAGAAACAAAGAAGATAAATGACATAGAGGTAAAAAATACAAAATGACAGAAGTTTTTCCTTACTAAGTATAAATGCATTAAATTCTTCAGTCAAAAGGCAAAAAAAAATAGCAGAATGTATTAAAAAAGCAAAACAACTTTATGTTATCTAAAAGAGATTAATTTTAGTTCTAAAGACACAAAAAGGTTGATTTCCCATACAAACAGTAACCAAAACACAGCTGATGTTGCTATATTGTCAGACAAAATGAACTTTAAGTCAGAAACAGAAGAGAAAAAGAACATTAAATTAATAAAAGTTAAATTTATCAAGAAGATATAAAAATTATACACACATATAATCAAATAACAATACACCAAATATATGAAGCAAAGAATGACAGAATCAAATAAAAAATAGATAGTTTTAGTATCATAGCTAGAAACTTCAATTCATCAATTTAAAAAACAAATAGAACATTTAGAAGGAAGATTAGTGAGGAAATACCAGCATGATATGCTGTAACAAAGTGCAGCCAAGAGGGGGGCCCCAAATAGGGATTTGGAATGGGGTCCAGAACTCAAGGTGTCCAGGAAATATTAGAAAAATACATAGGATGTCCTCACTCCTTCCCCCAAAGGTGTGAGTTGGGGGAAGGGACACATGGAGCAGGAACACGCATAGCTATTTTGTATAGCAACAGCTCTGCAGCTAACCTCTGGCATGGTCATTTACCATATTTATAACCTTTAACTGGTTGCATAGGTATGTTAAATAGCTGTGTGTGTGGGGGGCTCTGCCCACAGGGTCCCCTCAGCTGCCACTGATGAGAATAAGTCTACCAAGACATGATCTGCTTAGGGAGGAAAAGTGACCAATCTCTCAAAGGAGAAGGGCCAAGGGCCTTTTCCTCAATGGCTTTTATTTGGTTCGTTTCCACAAGAATTCAGGTAAAGCTCATTACTCATTGTCAGAAAGTAAGGATCAAACAATAGATAACAAAGAACTCTGAGGGCCTATTTTGATAGCTAAAGAGTTGTAAAGAGCTGTCAGATAGCTAAAGAGCTATAAAACTTTGAGGAACAAACTTACTTCTTGGTTGGACCCTTATCATTTCATTGAGAGCATTCTAAACAAAGCAGGTTTCACAGGATTTTACATATTCTTTCTTAGGCCTGATCACCTGGGGAACCCGCCCTTTCCAGTACAGGACTGCACCACCCTCTGTCATTGTTTCAGGCTTAGGTGGAGCAAGGGAACTAAGGCAGCCAAGAGATTAGGAGATTTTCTCACAGGCCATGACTCAGGCTATGTCAAAGCTGAGGGGTGAGAGTCCATCACCCCCTTTTACTGTACCCTCAAAGTCCTTCCTTGGGGGCCTCCCACGTGATCATGCCTGTCTTAGGTCATTCCCCCCTTGGGTAATCTTACCCATCATTGGCTAACCGACCAAGCATTTGGGCCAGGCAGGGTGAAGTAAAAGGAGCAGAAGCGGTGCTCCTGCCAGGGAGATAAGCTTTTGTCTCCTTGGTGGCTTAGGGTCCAAGGTCGTTCCCTCAGCCTTAGCCTTGGTGAGGGTTACAGCTTCTGATACCAGGCAGGGTGGTTCCCAACAGCTATGGCCATGCCTTGAGCCAGGGGGATGGAAGTGACTTCCACCCAAGGTGTAACTGGGAGGCAACTCACCCTGCTTACCATACCTTCGTGAGAGCTTGGATGTGATTGGCTCCATGCCATTGGGGCCATGCCTGCCCAGACTCACTATGGCAGCCCAGTAAAGCTGGAAGGATATGGGAATGCTGGCAGGTGTAAGTGATTGTAGGAGAAGTCGGAAATGGGGCTGCAGAGGAAGGTTGGTGTGGGGATTTAAACCCAGGCATGGTAGCCATGTGAGGAGAGAACTAGGCAGCTTTGACAGAGTGGGGACTCCGTGGCTTTGGGGTGCTCCCTTTTGCTACATCACTTAGGAATCAGGAGAGACTTTGCCTGGAAGAAAAGAGGTGAAAGGACTTTTGCTGGTGGGCCATGAGAAGGTGCCATATGACTTTGGATTAATTGGAGATCATGGTGGTGACACAGGTGATGGTGCCAGGAACCTGAATCACAGACTTCTGCTTCTTTTCCTGAGATATGGTACCCTGCATTAGGGCACAGGGAGAAGGAAGGACTGTATACATTTGTGGGTATCCTAAAGACTTTAATATTTTAATGAAAACATTGGGTCACTACTTAAGTCTGTATAGCTTTAAATAAATATTTTCTTTCCTATTCACAAATCTCTGGCATTGAGAAATGTCTTTCCTCTGGTGGCGAGCATAACGAATCTAGGGGTGGTCCTTTTGGTAATAGTGTATCGTACCCCCTCTTGGGTCTGTTCTATAACAATTCTAGGCATTATAAGCCATTAGATCTAGAGGTAATTTTAATCTTTTTAAAGATATGGTAAGCAGGGTGAGTTGCCTCCCAGTTACACCTTGGGTGGAAGTCACTTCCATCCCCCTGGCTCAAGGCATGGCCATAGCTGTTGGGAACCACCCTGCCTGGTATCAGAAGCTGTAACCCTCACCAAGGCTAAGGCTGAGGGAAGCCAATATATACAGAACACTTCAACCCCAAATAGTGGAATATATACTCTTCTCAAGTGCACATGGAACATTCTTGAAAGGCCACAACACAAGTCTCAATATCTTTAAAAAGATTAAAATCATTAGTATCTTTTGATATCACAACAACATAAAGTTAGCAATCAATAAGAGAAAGAAAACAAAAAAATTACAGATATGTGAAATAAAACAACTCTTAAATGGTTCAAGGAGTAAATCACATGGGAAATTATAAAATACTTGGACATGAATGGAAAAAAAGACAAAACATACACAAACTTTTGGGATTCAGTAAAGGCAGTTCTCAGAAGGAAATTTATAGCTGTAAATGGCTATGTTTTAAAAAGTAACATCTCAAATCAATAGCCTAACTTTACATCTTAAAGAGCTAGAAAAAAAATTAAATGCAAAGCTAACAAAAGGAAAGAAATAGTAAGGATTCAAACAGATAAATGAAATAGAGAAGAGGAAAATCAACAGCCAGTATGAATAAACCCTAACTAGCTCTTTTAAAAGATTGATAAAATTGACAAAACTTTAGTTGTACTGATAGAGAGAACAGAACTAACCAAAACTAAAAATGAGAGTGGATAATTACTACTATCTTTACAAAAAAATTATAAAAGAGTACTATGTACAACTATGAGGGAGGTAACAAAACACCAGAATTATCTTCTAGGGGGCGGGCCCATTTGCAGTACAGTCTTCCCCCATTAGGTGAGTTTTAGGTAAGTATTCATGATGGGTGACTTACCAGCACACCTGCCCACACCGTGCTCAGTGTTCAGCAGTTTTTGACCAAAATAGCGTGATCTCTGTGCCCCAACCTCTCTATTTACCTGATCTTGCCCCAAGTGCCTTTTTTGTTTGTGGTGCCCCAAGTGCCTTTTTTGTTTGTTTCACTGGATGATAAAAGTCTTTAAAGGGAAATGTTTTGCCAGTGTGGGGGAGGTGAAACAAAAAATAGCAGAAGCACTAACAGGCATCAAAACTGATGAATTCATAAACTGTCTTGAGCAGTGGACAAAATCTCGACAGGTGTATTACGTCAAATAGAGAGTACTTAGAAGGCGACTGAAGTTTAAACATGTAAGAATAAATACACAATTTTTAATAAATTCTATTTTGGGTTCTCCATCATATGTGCAAACAAATTAGGTGTTCTACTTGAAATGGACAATCTACTGGAAATATACAAATTGCCAAAACTGACTCAAGAATAAATAGGAAATCTGAACAGACCTATAAAAAAAGATTTCAAATGCAATAAATAAATAAAATTGGATTCCTGCCTCATACTTTTTTATAAAAATTAAATAAAAATAAATCAGTGACCAAATTTAAGAACTAAAGTCCTTAAAAGAAAGCATAGGCCCTGGCTGGTGTGTCTCAGTGAATGAGTGCCAGCCTGCAAACCAAATGATCCCCAGTTGGTTTCCCAGGCAGGGCACATGCTTGGGTTGCAGGCCAGGTTCCCAGTTGGGGGTGCACAAGAGGCGACCACACATTGATGTTTCTGTCCTTCTTTCTTCCTCCCTTCCCCTTTCTAAAAAGTAAATAAGTAAAATCTAAAAAAAAGAAAGTATAAGGGTAAATCTTCATAATTTTATAATTGTCAAGACTCTCTTGTCAAGAGAGTCTTAGGTATGACACCAAAATTCTGGATAACATAAAATATAGATAAAACTTTGGTGTGTCAAAGGTTATTTTTAAAAAATGAAATGACAGACTAACGAATGGGAAAAATATTTGCAAATCTTATCTGTTAAACATTTAATATTCAGAATTTATAAGGAACTTCAATTACTCACTAAGAAGACAAACAATCCTAGTTGTTTGGAAAAACAATTGAAAAAATGAGTGAAGGACTTGAATAAACACTTATTCAAATAAGATATATATATATAAGTACATGAAAAGCTGCTGAACATTGTTAGTCATTAGAGGAATGAGAATCAAAACCTTATGGTCGCACATTATATCCACTAAGATGACTATAATTTTTTTAAAAAAAGGAAAATAGGCTGGTGTGGCTCAGTGGGTTGAGTGCTAGCCTGTGAACCAAAGAGTTGGTGGTTCAATTCCCAGTCAGGGCACGTGCTTGGGTTGTGGGCTGGGTCCCCATTGGGGTTGCATGAGAGGTAACCGCACATTGATGTTTCTCTCCCTCTTAGTCCCCCTCCCTTCCCCTCTTCCTAAATATAAATAAATAAAATCTTTTTTTTTTATAGGAAACAGTTTTTTTTTTAAGATTTTATTTATTTATTTTTAGAGAGGGAAGGGAGGGAGAGAGAGAGAGAGAGAGAGAGAGAGAGAGAGAGAGAGAAACATCAATGTGCGGTTGCTGGGAGACATGGCCTGCAACCTAGGCATGTGCCCTGACTGGGAATCGAACCTGAAATGCCTGGTTCGCAGCCTGCGCTCAATCCACTGAGCTACACTAGCCAGGGCAATAAAATCTTTTTTAAAAAGGAAAATAACAAGTGTTGGTGAAAATGTGGAGAAATTGGAACCCTTATATAATACTGGTGGGAATGTAAGATGTAGCCTTTGTGAAAATAGCTTGGCAGTTCCTCAAAAGGCTAAACATAGAATTATGAATTCTCTATGACAACAATTTTACTCCTAGGTATATAACCCCAAATAATTGAAAACAGGAACTCTTACAGATATATGTATGCCAATGTTCATTTGTAGCATAATTCATGATATCCAAAATGTGCAAGTATCTATCAACAAATGAATGGATAATTTAAATGTTGTATATATGTAGAATGTAATACTTTTTAGTCATAAAAAGGAATGATGTTCTAATGTATATTATAACATAGATGAATCTTGAAAACACTGTGCTGAGTGAAATAAGCCAGACACTAAAGGACAAATATTATATGATTCCACTCACATAAAATTTCTTACATATACAAATTAATGGAGCCAGAAGCAGATTAGAGTTTGCCAGGGGCTGGGGCAGAGAATGTGGAATAACTTTCTGCCCCATACAAACTTTTTGTTTGGGATGGTTGCACAGCATTTTTATTGTGAATGTATTAACAGCACTGAATTGTGAACTTAAAGTGGTTAAAATGACAAATTTTATGATATATATGTATATTTTACCATGATTTAAAAAATAAAATTCTGTCACAAATATTGGCAGTTGTTTCCCCATCATTCCTTCTTCCCAGTACATGCCCAATTTGGTTCAGGAATATAACCCTCCTTGGTCTACCCATGTAACCAGCACCAAGGACTAGACCAGAATTAGGGTAGTCCATTTACAATGGTCTATCCTTCTTGCCTATGATTGTCTTAGAAGGCCAGGTTTAAGCCAGTCAGTGCATTGAATTCCTTGAGGACCATTTCTGGTTCAGCAGGGTTAGTCACTGTAACCTAAATGGCCCAATAAGATGGAAGAGAAGAATAATCATTCCACTGTGAAGGGTTTATTTTCTGTCTCTTTTCCTTCTGTTGAATGGTAGTGGGAGTATATTTCCTAGCTAAAAGTTTCCTAAGGGAGACAAGGTGGGATGGGTGGGGTGGGAATAGTCTTTTGAAGAGTAAATAATCTTTTCTCTTCTAGGATGCCACACCTCACTATGAATATTCTAAAAACAGTCAAGGCCATTCATGTTTTGGATTTGTATCATGTAAGTTTCACTGTATGTTCTATTCTTTCCAAGCCATGGGAAACATAACTGAGGCTTGGATCAGGGATCCTCCTGAGATAGAACCTGTTATTTCTCTGCTGCTGTGGAAGACTAGTCCCCTCCTACCTGAAGTCTTGAGGGTTCATTCCAACATCATTGCAAAATAAGTCACAGGCACTTTCTGGCCCTGAGGAATTGACTGCCCATTCTTGCTACATGACATTGCAGAATAAAACACAAAGGGAGAAAACAGAGGGATGTAGTTCTAACAATCTCATATCCTAAGTACTACAATATATGCCTCAACTGGGCCCTCTGCTGTGTTATTGAGTCCACCTGACTAGTTCCTCAGTGAGTCTCTTTCATCACAGACAGGCCAGCAGGGGTCTGTCTGGGCATGGATATTTGTTCTTTTGTTCTATCCTCACAATATAAGGAGTGGCAAGGGGGCTCACATTTTCACTATCTCAGAACCTCTCAATCCATTGATGTTACCAGTGAACAATGAAGCTGTCACTCAGTTCCCCCTCTGACATCAGTCAGCTTCCTGGAGGAAAAGACGTATTATTGACTAAGTGATGTGGGGACAGTTGTGTAGCAAGGTGGGGGGAAAAAGCTAAAACCACAATCTAACTTTGACTCACAATAAATTCCAGATGGATAATAGCTTCCAAAAATAATTACAGGAAGAAACTATGCTAATATACTTGAACACCCTGAGAAAATGAACATATTGTTGAAATTTATAAAATGCTATAATTGAGGGGGAAAATTAAAAACTTCAACTTTTTAAGATACTAAATAGATAGAAAGAATAGTTTAACATCCCTTCCTCCAATAAAAACCTAAATCCAGAAAATCTGCAAATTCTATTAAACTACTGATGAAGATATGTTTCTCAGCTTATTTCAGTTATTCCAAGAAGTAGAAAAGGACATAAAATTGCCCCAAAATCTGCAGTAAATATACTAACTGCAGAAATTTTAGATGCATTTTGTTTAAAATCATGATAAAGTTCAGGATGACCTCTCTTGCTGCCAGAGTTTACATGGTATTGAAGGTCCTGGAAAATGCTATCAGATATGAAAAAGAAAAAGTTATAAGAATTGGAAGGAGGGGATAAAATATATTTATAGGCAATTTGTACATAGGATACAACAGAATCGATAGAAAGTAATTAAATATAATACAAACAGACATAGGGTTTCCTAGATACAAAGTCAATTTACAAAAATCAATAGCATTTACCTACAGCATCATAACCATTAAAAAATACAACATAAAATAAGATTATCAAAATAGTTATAAAGACCATAAATTGCCTACAAATTGACAGATTATATAAAATAACAAAAGTGTAAAGTTTAAGGGACATAAAAATTTGAATAAATATTAAATTGAATTAATTTGATAAAGTTGTTAATATTCTATCCATTTATATCCATCACATCAATATAATCTTAAAAATTATAATTGAAAAACAGTAAAAAATTAAAAGAAATAATTCTAGCTTACTATTATGAGGACCCTAGCAGAATTATTAATAAATTTATAGATAGTAAATACTCATAAATAATTAAGATGATTTTGGGAAACAAGAGCAAAGAGGTGAATTTACCCTACTATTTATGAAGAGGTGTTGCAAAAATAAAAAGTGAGAGACTGGTGTAAAAACAAGCAAACAGACCAAAAGGACAGAGTAAAGATGACTCAGTGACAAAATCACGTATGCATAATAGTTGATGAAAGATGCACATAAATCAAGAATTAGATAACACTGGGAAAACTGGCTACAAACCTACACATATGCAATATCGGATCCAGTTTCATTAAAGACCTACATGTGAAAAGTAAAACTATAAAATTAATGGAAGGAATAATAGAAAAACAAGTATAACAAACAAGGTTGTACCTCTTAAAAAACAGATGTTTTCAAGAAAGGAAATACAAATGACTCTTAAACACACAAAAAGAATTTCAACTTCACTTAAGAGAAGATTAAATCAAAGCTCTAATGGACTATTGTTTTCACTTATCAGGCTGGTGAAGATTCTAAAGGGTTTAAGTTGCAGACACCAGAATCTACCTAACTGGTTTAAGCAGAAATGGTTTTCATACAAGGAATTAGGTGCTTACAGAATGGCTCAGATATTGGTAGGAGAAGAATCTAAGTCAGTTTCCCAGGAAAAATTCTCAGCTCCAGAATCACTCTGCCAAGATGGAGAGGATGTGGCTACTGCTGCAGAATAACATGTAAACCCATCACTGTTGCTGAAGAAATTGCTGAATTAGGAAACCATTTATGAAGGAAAAAACTGCCAATATAGCTGCTGGCTCTTGTACCCCAGCCAAATGGATAACTCATGCTTTGCCTCTCTACTCACAGGCTCCAATTCAGAACACAGTCTTAAGGTAGCACATGTTATTGGGGGGACTTAAGCACTGTCTGGAACCTTAACTGCTAGAGGGTCTGGGTAGGAGGTATTGTTTTTGTAAGGTTTTCTTAGACCCCGCCGAGGAATGAGTGCCAATTAGCCACAAAAATAGGAAGAAGAGCTTTATTTTGGGGTTTGTGCTCCTGGGCGAAATGTTCTCTGCCCTTACTGAGGGAGGGGAGCAGAGCTGAGAGTTTTGCACTGGAGAAGCCAGAGGGATGGGGTTTTATATGGTTTGACTTCCCGCCGGAGCCAAGGATTGGTTCTTGGTGAACAAAGAAGCCACATATCATTGGTGGGTCCTTGTTTGACGTCAGTACCTCTTCTGGGTCAGAGTTCAATCGCCATCTTGGTTTGTAGTCCAGACGCCATCTTTGTAGTCCAAACACAATAATTGATTATAACTTTTGTCTTACCCCGCCCAACCTAACAGTTTTTCATTCTACAGCCCTGGTGTACTAGGAGGGGCAGGAATAGATGTTGAGGGCCAGTCATTGGGTCCAGAATTGACTTTCTCATGTACCACTGGAGGAGGATGCTTTTGCTTGTCTGCATGAGACCAATGGGCCCTGGACTTGGGTATTAGTAAAGGGGTGGGTGTGTCTCTGATCACTCTACCAGAAATATTCACTTTTCTTTGAAAATAAATACTGTGTTTGTGAAAATCTTCCAAAATGCATTTTTCTTCAACAGAAACATTTCTTGCTTGCTACTGAGCCTGGACAGATATGGGGTGTTAGAACAACAGAATTTTAGAAACAGCAAAGGTGATTCCATTGCATGGACACAAGCTCCTATATCTTCTATTTCTTGTGGGGGAAAATAACAAAGATGAAAAGAGTCCTGGATTGGACTCCAGGAGTTCTGAGTTCTAGTCCAGCCTCTGCTGCATTTTCCTGGGGAAGGAATAACTTTTCCCCTTTCCTGGGCTTCAGTAAGATGGGAGGCCAAAGCTAATGTTTCCCCTACATGTTAAAGCCACACAGTCTTGTGGTAAATAGACTGACAGGAAACTGTATTAAGTAAAACACAAAGGCCAGAATTGCTCTGGTCAAGTTAAATGGAATCTGTTGTATAGACTGGGGCCTGACTTTCTGTTCCTCTCAGCTTTTGTAGTGGGCTTAAGAAAGTTCTGCAGAGTACATTTGAAAAGCCATGGGACTGGCCATTTTCCAAGGTGACTTTGAGACCTCAGGTATTATCTATTTTTCTTTTGCAGCTAAGATTCAAAGATTGATTCCCTCAGAGACAGTCTAGAAACGCCACATAGTGTCCAGTCCCATGCACATGGCACAGAGGAATTTGCTCTACCCTCTTGAGTAGGAAAAAACATCTTTTTGTATTATTTTTCTAACTTGAACTGAATCAGGCTATGTGAGATGTGTGCTCTCAATCATGACTGGATTTCCCTGCTCCTGTCAGATTTCTGTGATCATCAGTCTCTCTGGGTCCAGAGAATCTGGTCTTCTCAGCCACTTTCACAGGTACCACACTGATCATGGTTTCACCACCTAGGCTTAGAAATGCCCATTGTGGGCCTCAGAGTCAATACTCTGTACTTCAGGCCCAAAGGTGGCATTTCTTAGTGTCTTGATTCTATTGAAATACTACAGACAAATGGAGTGTGGGTCTTTGCTCTGTGGAAGCCCCTAAATTCCTGGGGGATATCTGACCTGTATTCTCTTCCTCATTACCAATTGAGAAGAACAGGTTGAGGAGGCAAGAGGAATACCACACCTTACCCACATCTACCATGGAAAATGTGCCAAGAAAGTGAAGAAAAAAGAATTTCAAGAAAAGTCAAATTAAACAAAGAACTAAAATGTGCTTGGATTACACTTGTGCTATTACTTATGCAAAGAGCATATTTCTTCTCTGGACATCCTCTGAATCTCATGAATGGTCCTAGGTACCAATACTATTTGCTTAGAGATCACATAATCCATTTTCTCACTGGACAAAAGTCAAACTTCCATCTCAGAATGTGTATCAGTAAAGCATGTCATCAAAACCTGCAATTTCACAGCAGGTATCTGTCAAGATAAATGTATGTTTTCCCAATATTTTTGTGAGTTTTTCAAAAAGCCATCCTTTAACCATGGATTGAATTTTTAGTTCAGAAGCTTATTCTGGGCAATAGCGTTCCTTCTAATCCTCAGTGTCTCATGAAGTAGCTCACTGTTAGCATACAGGTAATCAAAGTGGCAGTCTCATTTTTTTTCAAGTTTGTGATGCTTGTAGGTCACTTTTGATCAATCAGGGTCTAAGACTGAACTCCAGATCTGTCTGGGGATATTGTGTCATTCTTTGAACGTATTTGGAACTCCCAGATTTCAATTGGCCTTCAGGAAAATGCACAAAAAATAACTCAGTTGGAACTTATGTGTCAAATGTATTTACCCGAGCAGTGAAATATTTAAGTGCCATCTTGCTAAGCTGCTGGTGTATCTGGATGACATACTTATTCACAGCTATAAAGAAATTAAAAATGCCCAAACCACTTTAAATTTATTGCTTACCTGAGCCTAGAAGATGGAAGACAGTTGAGCAAAACTCCTGTGAGCTTCTGGAAGTATCCTTATAGATGTATTAGAGCAACATAGCTAAAGATGTCTTTTCACAGATCCACTTGCTGAGGGTGACAGGAGAACTTGTAAGAGGAAGTTTTTGCATGATGTGGAAGTCTCAGAAGCAACAGAATGATTCAACTCATTACTGCTGTAGTTGCGACTGATTCAAAATTAGCCTTAATTATTGACTTCTTTAATATTTCTGAGTGTCTATAATGAAAAAAGTATAGTAAATTTAATTGATAGTTATGTAGTCAGAGATTGTTAGATCTGAAAAGGACTTAGATCATCTTGGGGGACTAGAAATTTACAAGCTTTTGTCCTCTCCAGGATGCTTGAGAGCCACCACAGTTTCTTTTGATGGCACTTCTCTTGAAGGCAGTGACTCTTGTGGTTGAAAGGTAGGAGTAACATATGGAGGACAGGTTGCATAACAGTTACAGAATTCTCAGTGTTGTGTCAAGTCAGAGAAATTCCTTGTTTAAGAGAACCTGAATTTAAAATAATTTAGTCAGAATAAATTCATCATTTATTTTATTTATTTATGCATGTTTCTCATTATAGAAACAAGAGGCCATGACTCCCTCCTTGATACTTCCATCATTGAGCCCTTCCTTGAATTCCAAACACATATTGGATGTCTAACAGGCATCTAAAAATTATTTTGGCTGGAGTTTTGGTCAAGATGATGAAGTAGGTAAGTGGGATACTTGCATACTCCCATGATCACATCAACATTAAAACTAAACTAAGAACAATCATCATTCAGAACCTCCTGACTTCTGGCTGAACAGAAGTCCCTTAACTAAGGATACAAAGAATAAGCCACATAGCGAATGGTAGGAGGGGTGGAGACATGAAATGAGCTGGTTCCATACCCATATGTGGTTGTTAAAAATTGGGAGGGATAGTGTGACTGTGAAGTTCCCCCATGAGGGGTGAAGAGTCCCACACCAGGATCCCCATTGCAGGGTTCCAAGGCTGAGAAGAATACTCACCATAACTTCTGGCTATGAAAACCAGCTCAGATTATGGTTGAGTGAGACAAAGAGTTTCTGGAGATCCAGGTGTTCCTCCTAAAGGGCCCATGCACAGACTTACTGTACTTAAAGTCACTCTCTCTGAGCTCCAGCACTGGGATGGCAGTTTGAAAGGCACCAGGGACATACAAGGGAGAAACTGAATTGTCTGGCAACAGAGAAGAGGCAGGAGGACAGCTTCCTCCCAGGAGGAGGTGTTGACAGAAGTCATTGTTCCTTTGATAAACCCTTCCCCCACAGATTTGGCAGGTGAGTGCCATATCTGAGTCTCCATCAACTTGGCTATCACTGTTCAACCTGGTGATTCCATGAGACCTCTTTGCATCCAACTTTAAGACCCATCCAAGATATTTCCAGTGGATTTTCCATACAAATGGCTTGTCTTGGTTCATGCTTCAAACTTTCCTAAATTCTCTCAAAGATTAAATAACTGAAAACAAGCAACCTTTGGTCTCAGCATGTTCTGTGGACAGCTTCAGAACGTGCTGGAGAACCACCCAACCACCTCCACAAGTGACACACTCAAGGAGTGGGCTCATTGAACACTAGAGCCATGATGAAGCAAATCCTGCTCTGTGGTGTCAGTCCCTGCACAGCAGCTCCGCCATTGTGGTTGTAGCCAGTCCTCAGAGTTTATTGGTCTGGAAATAAATCCCTCCTATTGACATGGCAACAACAATCAAACTCAACTACAACAAGAGGGTGTATACAGCCTACAAAAAGGGAACACACCTGAAGCACCCAGCTTGGGTGACAGGGAGGCTATGCCACTGTGCCCTACAAAACACCTACTACATAAAGCCACTTTGCTAAAACTGGGAGATGTAACAAGTCTACTTAATACACAGAAACAAACACAGGCAGACAGCCAAAATAAGGAGATAAACAGTATTCAAAATGAAAGAACAGAAGTCCAGGGAAAAAAACCTAAATAAAATGCAGACAAGCAAACTAAATAAAATGGAGACAAGCAATCTACCAGATACAGAGTCTAAAACACTGGTTATAGGCATGCTCAATAAATACTGGCAAATGTAGCCCAGTATTGATCTGAAAAACTGATCAATGTGAGGCGGCACACAGGAGCCAGGTGTGCAGATCAGCTTTCCCATGGGGAATCAGGCCTGCATTATACCTAGGCTACTATTAGACTAGCTTTTGCTAAATCTCCCTCACTCTGAGTTAAGACTGCAGATGTTTAATGTATATCTCTGAAACAACTCCCTAAAGTCTGTGCTAAGATGTCTTAAGGGCAAAATGTAACCAAATCAATCATTTTTTATCATGCCCTTACATTTGTAACTTTTTTCTTTTTTTGTTATCTGTAAGAAGTAATTACTTAACTAAATCTAGAAATAATGAGAACCTTATTTGATATAATGTGACTGGAAAGCAATAAAAGCTATCCAGGCAAATGTTGGGGTTCTCTCCTCTTGAGAGAGTGGCTAAGGCACTCAGAGGCACTCTTGCCTTGAGAGAGCGGCCATGCCATCCCTTTTTTTTTCACAGGACTTGGTAGTCCATGTGAATTTGTGTACCGCATCCACAATACACAGACTCCAGAGGGCCTGTGTCTGCATCAGAAGAGTAGATGAACTTAGTGAGAACTTCAACAAGGAGATATAACACATGAAAAAAGAGCCAGTCAGAAATTAAGAATATGATAATTGAAATTTAAAAATGTGTTAGAGGGAATCAGCACTAGAGTAGACAAAATAAAGGATCAAATGAGAGATTTAAAGATAAGGAAACAGAAAGCACCCAATCAGAACAACAAAAAGAAAAAATAATCCAAAAAATGAAGATAGTTTAATGAGCCTCTGAGAAAACTTCAAGAGTACCAACATTCACATCATGGGGGTGCTAGAAGGAGAAGAGAGAGAGTAAGGAATTGAAAAGCATTTTGAAAAAATAATGATGGAAAACTTTCCTAACCTGTTAAAGCAAGCAAGCAAACAAACAAGCAAACAAACAAACAAAAACATATAAGTCCAGAAAGCACAGAGTCCTGAACAAGGTGAACCCAAAGAGGCTTACATCCAAGACCCATTAAATTAACATACCAAAGGTGAAACACAAAGAGAAACTCTTAAGCATGACAAGAGAAAAGCTGTTAGTTACCTACAAGGGAGTGCCCAGTAGACTGTCTACTGATTTCTCAACAGATACTTTGCAGCCCAGAAGGGATTGTCAAAAAAACATTCAAAGTGGTGAAAAGCAAGGATCTACAACCAAGATTACTCTACCTTGCAAAGCTATCATTTAGAAAAAAAGGACAAATAAACAGCTTCCCAGACAAAAAAAAGCTGAAGGAGTTCAATACCACCAAGCCAGTATGACATGAAATGTTAAAGGGCCTTCTTTAAGAAGAAAAATAAGGTAACAAATATGAATAATAAAATGGCAATAAATACATATCTATAAATAATTACATTAAATGAGAGTGGATTAAATGCTCCTATCAAAAGACATATGGAAGCTGAATGGATAACAAACAATACCCTTACATATGCTGCCTACAAGAGACTCACTCTATGAGACCGATGCGCTACCGACTGAGCTAATGAGGCACCTACAAAAGACTCACTTTAGATCAAAAGGCATGCACACATTGAAGGTAAAGTGATGGTAAAAGATATTCCATAAAAATGGAAATAAAAAAAAGTTGTGGTAGCAATACTTATGCCAGACAAAATAGACTTTAAACAAAGGTTATAACAAGAGACAAAGAAAGACCCAACAATTTCACTTCAGGTATTTATCTGAAGAAATCAGAAACACTAAGTCAAAAAGATATATGCATCCATATGTTTATCACAGCATTATTTACAGTCACAACGATATGAAAGCAACCTAAGTTTTCATCAATAGATGAATGGATAGAGAAGAAATGGTACATATATACAATAACGTAGCCATAAGAAAAAAAAAGAAATCTTGCCATCTGCAACAATGTGGACGGACCTAAAAGGTATTGTGCTGAGTGAAATAAGTCAGATAGAGAAAAACAACTGCCATATGAATTCATTTATATGTAGAATCTATAAAACAAAAAAAACAAGCAGAACAGAAACAGACTCAGATACACATTTTTTGTCTTGTTTTTTAAATACATTTTATTGATTATGCTATTACAATTGTCCCATTTCCCCCCTTCATTCCCCTCCACCCTGCACACCCTCTCACAACCACATTCCCCCCTTTAGTTCATGTCCACGTGTCACAAGTTCTTTAGTTTCTACATTTCCCATACCATTCTTGACCTCCCCCTGTCTATTTTTTACCTATTGTCTATGCTACTTATTCTCTGTACCTTTTCCCTCTCTCTCCTCCTCCCACCCCCCTGCTACTAACCCTCCATGTGATCTCCATTTCTGTGGTTCTGTTCCTGTTTTAATTGTTTGCTTAGTTTGTTTTTGCTTTTGTTTTAGGTGTGGTTGTTAACGATTGTGAGTTTGCTGTCATTTTACTATACGTGTTTTTTTATCTTCTTTTTCTTAGATAAGTCCCTTTAACATTTCATATAATAAGGGCTTGGTGATGATGAACTCCTTTAACTTGGCCTTATCTGGGAAGCACTTGATCTGCCCTTCCATTCTAAATGAAAGCTTTGCTGGATAGAACAATCTTGGATGTAGGTCCTTGCCTTTCAGGACTTGGAATACTTCTTTCCAGCTCCTTCTTGCCTGCAAGGTCTCTTTTGAGAAATCAGCTGACAGTCTGATGAGAACTCCTTTGTATGTTACTGTCTCCTTATCTCTTGCTGCTTCAAGGTTTCTCTCCTTAATTTTAATCTTTGGTAATGTAATTATGAGGTGCTTTGGTGTGTTCCTCCTTGGGTCCAAGTTTTTTGGGACTCTTTGAGCTTCCTGGACTTCCTGGAAGTCTATTTATTTTGCTAGATTGGGGAAGTTCTCCTTTATTATTTGTTCAGATAACTTTTCCACTTATTGCTCTTCCTCGTCCGCTTCTGGTATCCCTATAATTCAGGTGCTGGAATGTTTAAAGATGTCCTGGAGAATCCTAAGCCTCTCCTCACTTTTTTGAATTCTTGTTTCTTCATTCTTTTCTGTTTGGTTGTTTCTTTCTTCCTTCTGGTCCACTCCTTTGATTTGAGTCCCAGTTTTCTTCCCATCACTATTGCTTCCCTGTGCATTTTCCTTCATTTCACTTAGCGTAGGCTTCATTTTTTTCATTTAATTTGCAACCAAATTCAATGAATTCTGTGAGCATCCTAATCACTAGTGCTTTGAACTGTGCATCTGATAGGTTGGCTATCTCTTCCTCACTTAGTTGTATTTGTTCTGTAGCTTTGATGTGTTCTTCTGTTTGGGCCATTTTTTTTTGTCCTGATGCACCTGTTATGTATGAGGGGAGGAGCCTTATGTATTCACCAGGGTAGGGCAACCCAGTTGCTGAGTTGTGATGCTGTCTGTGGGGACAGGGTCTGAGAGGGAACAATCATGCTTGCTCTGCTCTCTGTTAGACTTTAGTTCCTTCCGCTGCTTCCCACAAGTAAACTGGGCTCTTCTGGTGCTGATTTCCATGTGGGTGGGCTTGTGTACATTCTAGGACCCTGTGGGTCTCTCAAGGAATTCTCCTGTGAGGCTGGGAGTCTCTCCCAGCACCTCAACCCCCACAGGTGTTTTCAATCAGTGTTTCGAGGCTTTATTTCCATGAGCTGGGACCCTGAGTTGCACAGTCTTTCCCACTTCCCAGTTTTGTCTGGTTTATCTGAATGTGAATGTGAGACCACCCAGTCTGCCAGCCACCTTGCACACTGTGCCCCACTCTACAATCACTGCCTTGCTGGGTCTGCCCGCTGCCAGCCCATGCCCGGGGTCTGACAGCAACCGCCTGCATGCCCGGGGTCCATCAGCTGCTGCCTTGAGTGCTCAAGGTCCACAGGTTACTGCTTTTTTTGCTGCAACCCCTCTCTGCCAAGCTGCCGACTCCACCCTTCCTACTGGTCTGGATGAATGTGTCTATTTTAACTCCTTGGTAGTCCGACTTCCATACAGTTCAATTTTCTGTCAGTCCTGGTTGTTATTTTGTTTCTAAGTTGTTGTTGTCCTTCTTTTCGTTGTGCAAGGAGGCACAGTGTGTCTACCTATGCCTCCATCTTGGTGGGAAGTTGAGAGAACATTTTGAAGTTTGTCATGTGGGGGTCTGGGAGGATAGGTAAAACTGGTAGAAGAGTTAAGAAGTACAAGTTGATAGTTAAAGAATAATTATAGGGATGACTATAATAGTACAACATAGGGAATATAGTCAAAATATTATAATAACTATGTATGGTGTCAGGTAGATACTAGATTTATTGGGGTGAAAACATCATAAGTAATATATAAGTCTAATCACTGGGTTGTATGCTGAAACTAATATAATATTGCATGTCAACCATAACTAAAAAAAGAAAATTATTTGAAAAAATGTTTTGGCTGAAACAGAACTTTTGATTTGTTGTCTTCACTTATTCAATCTGCTACTTTGTGACTTTTCACCACTGCAAGGAAGGATATCACAGTCCATTTTGGAGAATGGAAGGGTGGTGCTCCACGCCATATGCTGGTGAAATATTGGTAACAGCATAAACTCTGATAATTACCCAAGTAATTAAACACTCCAAGTTTAAAGGGAATAATTTGTAAAGCAGAATGTTAATAGTGTATGTTGGTTTTTGTTGGCTGAAAATGAGAATAGAGTCGAGAAACATGGGGATTTGTACAGTTGGATGACACAACTACTTCTCAATTGTAAATAGTAAAAATCAACATTGAGACATTTATACCTGAGAAAAAAAGGCAGTTAAAACTCAGTCTCATAGCAGTACAAAAGTTAGGTTTTGCTCATTACATACATTTGAATAGATCAAGATGATGATCAATAAGTTCTTTTTGTTGGATAAAATAGCCCATGGAAAAGAGACTGAGTGTCTAGATACTTAAGAAGGGGGGGGGGAAGAGAGGGAGAGAGGGAAAGGTGACAATGGAACATGGAGTTGATTAGAATTAAATCAGTAAGAACTATGTTTTTAGGTTTTTGAGACAGATCTACTGCCAAAGAAATCAAAAGTCTGGACCAAAATGGCATTTAACTCAGACTTAAAATTATTATTGGTCTTCCAACCCTCTACCAAAAGGAATTAGAATGAGATGCTTAGCCCTGAAAAAAGAGGATACATTCTCACAAGGATTTGGAAGATGGCAGCGAGGTAGGATGGAGTGGATTCCACTTTCCCTTACACATGGGAGAAAAACTTAGCTAATCTACAGAGGATCAGAGAAAAGAGCCAACCTTACCCCAGCATATTTGAAGATAGGAGACCAAAAATTGTAGAAGACATTGAAAAGCCAGATGGTAAAGAGAGTGCTTTAGGACAATAATGTCCCTGGGATCAGCACAGGAACTAGGACGGCTGCAGAATCAAGCCTGGTGCTCGCAGACCCAGGCATGGTGCCTGCCTGGTGGTCTGCCACAGGGTTCTTGGGAGAGACCCTGGCCAAAGGTTCCATCCCTTGCCAAACAAGGATTAAGTAGAACTGGGAGAGACCTGGTTGCTTGAAGTCACAGAGTGGGGAATAAGGACTAAGTGACAAACACACAGGGGCTGTGAGCATCCATGAAGTCTGTGGATGCTGACTGGGGAGAGTTGAGAGACGGGCCGTGATGGGCCCTGATCTGGATAGTACCTGGTCTGGTTGGAGAATTTGGCTGTGTGAGAGGCCAGGCCTCTGTATGGAGAGGCAGCCTTGAGCAGCAGGAATTTCTCAAAAAGAAAAAGTGAAAAAACAGACACTCGGTGGCTGTTTGGGGATTTCTCCTGCAGCAGCTACTCTGGCCTCCTCCCCACCCAACTGAATGGTGCTCCCAAGGTGGCGCTCCTAAGGTGGCACTGAAGGCCCTGTGCACACTCCCATATCCCTGGGAAGAGTGCACACCCAAACCTGAGGGACCAGAGGTGGCCTGGCCAAGCTCACAGGTGTGAAAGAATTACCTCCCCGGCCATCCCGTGGTATTCATCTCGGCTGCGGATGTTCATTAAACACACGTAATACACAGAATCTATCATAATTCTGTGGAGACATAGAGAACATGGCTACCCCCTCCTGTGGGGAGGACCCCATTCCTGTACCCCAGTGGGTTTTTATTGAGAAAGTAGACTCAGATTGTGGATTCACAGTCTGGCAGAAAGGATCAAAGGGAACAGGTAACTTACAAAGATGCTAACAGAACTCCTGTTGTGATTCTGGGCAGAGATTGGAGTTTTAACATATGAAAGAACTACAGGTTCCAAAGGGCTAGTTTTGGTTTCCTGTCTGTGCCTTCAAATTCTAAGTTAATAACATCCTCCAGCAAACAGATCTCACAGGATCTTGCATATTCTATGTCCCAGGCCTGATTACCCTGGGGGTCCACTGTCTCTGGTCTGAGCTGCCCCTTTGGCTATTTGCTTAGCCCTGAGAAGAGCAGGAGACAAAGGCATTCAGGAGACTTGGATTTCTCACATCTAAGTACAAAGACTCAGGCTAAGAGGGGGCAGGGGTTGATGTCAATCACCCCTTCCTTTCCACAGCTCCTTCATTTCCACGGCCTCATGAATCTCATCCCAGAGGCCTTTATGTGATCAGAACCTGGCTTAGGTTGCCCCTCCCTTGAGGAGTCTTACCCGTCATTGGTTAACTGATCAAGCATTAAAGGCCAAGCACAGAACAGGTAGCGTTCATACCAGGGGAATAAGTTTTTGTCTCCTTAGTGGCTCCTGGTCCGGAGGTCTCTCACTTAGCTTAAGTCACAGGGGGTCATAGCTTCCTGAGACCAGGCAGGGCAGTCCCCAACACACAGGCCTGCAACTCAGGGAGAATGCGTTTTGAGGAAGGCCTGGTGCCCACACCCAAAGCCCCAAGGAGAGGCACCCAGCACTTGTACTTGTAGCCCAGGGGAGAGTGCACACCTGAACCTGTGGGACCTGAGGGACCAGAGGCTGCTGGTGAACTGAGCTGGAGGCTGACTGAGTGAAGATCGGGAAGAGAGTAAAGCAAAACCAATCTTCCCTCAGCCTGCTGCAGGCAGGAAGACCAGCAAAACTGGTTTGGCTGGTTTGAAGCCAGCAAGAGGCTTTTTTTAAAAAAAGTAATTCTTTATTCTTTTAATTATTATTATTGTTTTTTATCTTTCATCTCCTTTTTCCTCTCTTTCCATCCTTCTTGTTTTATTCCTTCTTCCTTTATTTCCCATTATATCTCTTCTTTCTTTCTTCCTTTTTTTTTTAAATTCCCACAAGTGAGACAAAAAACCCCTGGAAATGTGAAAAGACCATACTTGGACCCAAAAAAGGGGCATCCCAACAGCAGAGACAGTGAGACAAATTTCACTTTGCTACTACAGAGAACCTGCAAGTTATTGCATGGTTGTATTGTTACTTTTCCCTCATTATTCTTACATCTTTTATTTTAATAGTATTTTTGTAGTCCTCTTTTTTCTGTTCAGTCTTCTTTGCTTGGCTGGTTAAATTGAATCAATTTACAGGTTTTCCTTGTTCTCTTTCATGGAGTATTGTTAATTTACTGTCTTTCACTTCACTTGTGTTCCATTAGCACAATACTCAAGGACCTATACTTCTTATTCTTGTTGTCCAGACCACATAGATTCTGCCATATGATTGTTGCTCCATTATTATTGTAAATAACAGCTGTTCCATACTATTGCAAATACTACACAGCACCCCTCTCAGATCTTACCCCACTTCACGGTTTCCTGAACTCTATTACTGTTGTGGTTAAATCTATTCTCTAACATACTACACCTATTTTCTATCCTTCACTTTCACCTTACCTCAGAATCTGAACTTCCACAAGCTCACTGCTTTCTAGATTGAACTCACAATCCTTCCCTTGCCAATAAGAGTCTTCTTTCCACCCTTTCTAAAAAGTGGCTAGTTGGGTGGAATATCACAGCTAACACCATACATAGCCAAAGGATCTCCTATCTCTTCTCTACAGGCTGCTACTGTAAATATCATACAGTACTGTCTTGCTGTCTTAAACCATTTTGCCTTCCCCTTCCAAATGATCACAAAAAAGAGTAGGTGGAAGCTGTGAACACCAGGATACCTGCTGGAAGAGGAAACCCACTAACAAAGGAACCACCAACAGATAACAACAGAAGAAAGTGAAGGAGGGAGCGGAAGCCACACTAACCTTAATCCAGGACCTATCTGAAAATACAACTAAATAGTGGAGAAATTACCCACAACAAACAACTGAACAATAGCAAGAGAGAATCCTCAAAACTTTGTACACATGGAAGAACCAGCTTCAAAAGAACCTGCCCACACAAGCACAACAAAATACAAGAGGTGGTGGACAGAGTGACCCTCAGTTAACCAGCTGGGAGGAAGGACCCACTGAAGAAATATACAACAATCAAAACACAAAAACAGAGCCAACATAAACAACAGCCCAAGACCAGTGAACTCAGGAGATAAAAGAGATGGCACCACTGAATCTCACAGGTATTCTACCATAGAAGTTCACACTATAAACCCAGGGAGTCAGAACACATCAGTTTAAGAAGCTGAGGCTAACAAGAAGAGGCTCACAAACAATGGGAAGACAAAGAAACAAATCCCCAAATGAAAGGAAAGGAGGAAGCCTCAGAAAGAATGCTAAATGAAATAGAGGCAACTCAACTATCAGATATGGAGTTCAAAGCAATGCTTATCAGGAAGTTCAATGAGCTCACAGCGAA